>VZTO01024182.1:0-86123 GCA_013400615.1 Syrrhaptes paradoxus
TAGGTATCGAGGCTGTTATGACTGTTGATACATCTAAATAAGTAAAGGGTTGTGCATGTGTTAATGGTATTATTTATCTCTATTATTTAATCCTTAAAGTGACAGGAAACTTTCACCTGACCTGGAGTTTTAAATTTAGTACTTCTCAGAGCACCTCTCACCTGTTTACTCCTCCTCCACTTTCATAACAGAGACCAGGTCACACCCCACCCCAGCTTTCTCAGCGTCACAAAGCTGCTTTTGAGGCTTGCTGCCAGTGATTTTCTTTATTGTTTGCAGCTGATTTAAAGATGTGGTTATGATAGTTGTGGAACTAGTTGAACACTTTAGGTACTTCCTAGAGAAATGAACTTACTTACATATTGAGGGAATGACGAATCCTCTGTTTCTGTTCAGGTCAGTGGGAAGAGAGGCTACATCATCAGTACTATCTGAGAGGTTAACTGTGTAGAAGGTCTAAAAATAAATTACATTCTGTTGCAACAAAGTGGAACTATAAAAATTAAACTACCACTATCACTTTAATTTTTACAAGGTTTCTAAAGTACCTTCATTCCTTAGGGGAATTAAACTCAGCTCCTTGTTCTAAATTCATATTTTTAATCCATGCAGCATTTTGAGTAACGAAGATAAGCCAGGAGCCTATGAACTTCACCTCTCAGTGAAAGATTACTGCTTTGCCAGGGAAGATCGCATTATAGGAATGACAGTCATTCAGCTGCAAAACATAGCAGAGAAAGGTAGCTGTGCATCTTGGTACCCCTTGTTGAGAAACATCTCTGTAGATGAAACTGGGTTAACAATTCTTAGAATACTTTCTCAGAGGACCAATGATGAAGTTGCTAAAGAATTTGTAAGGCTTAAATCAGAAACAAGATCTCCTGAAGAAACAGCCTGAAATATCCAAGTAATGCAAGATTGTCACCGCCAAGAACATAGATACAACGCTGTTGTCCGAATAGTGCATGCATGTGCAAATCTGTGGGAATGTTTAACTGTTTTCAGTGTTTGCCAGTACTTATATTTGCAAGGTATGTCATGGAGCTGTATATCTTTTATACATATTTTGGTCTTTGGTAAAGTAATTGTTCCAATGAAGTGCCAAAACTAAGAGTAAATGTTTCATCATATCTTTTAAAATGTTGATTTCACTTCCTCACAATTCCTTTATTTTTTAACATTTATTAATAAATAATTAGCTTTTTAAATTAATTAATAGGTTGTTCTCTGTTAAACTACCGTGTTGCTTATTCTAAATTAAGTTACCTCCCTATCTCTTATTTTAAAAAAGATAGAGCTAGTTTTCTTCAGACTATCATTTTATGCAAGCCTCATTTTAGGTATCTTACTAATAACTTTTTCTATCATTACTACAGATGCAGTTACTTATAGAAAGTGTTTGTAATTTTATAATTACCAATATAAAGTAATGATTTTTGCATAAAAACTGAAAAGGATGGAAATATTTNATTGTTTATGAAAAGAAAAGATGCTGTTAGTATTTTCACTCAGAGTTATTAATGTTGCTTTACATACTTAGCTGTAACATCAGTTAAGTGCTTTATTTCTTTATTTTTTTTAGAAAAGTTCAAGTTTGTACTTATGCAACATTACTATGTATTGCACTAAAGCAAACTCAGTGTCCTGTAAATATATTTGGTGAGAAATTGTAAAATAAAGTATGAAGAAACTGCTTTCTCGTTTTGACGTTTGATATTTTTTATGTACCTATAGGATTTATGTGCATGTGAAGCCCATGCAGTGCACTTACACTATAGCTTTATAATACATCAAAGTATGATTTCCAGTGTCTGGCATCTGTCTCTCTTATAAGGGTAAGATTTGGTGTGTCAGTGTCCTGAAAAACTGTAATAAATGAGGTGTTCAAGGCCAGGCTGGATGAGGCTTTGAGCAACCTGGTCTTCTGGAAGGTGTCCCTGCCCATGGCTGGGGAGCTGGAACTCGATGAACTTTAAAGTCCCTTCCAACCCAAACCATTTTATGGTTCTATCATTCTATGATATAATGTTCTGTAATAATACACATAATGTCCTGTAATAATATGCATAGTTGTCATTGGTTTTAGTTACAAGTGTTTCTAATAACACAGGTTGGAGTTTTCAGCTTTGCTTAGGGAAAACATAAATAATAAGAGAAAAGTTATAGCTTTTATATATGCTGATGCCAGTCTTTTAAAAATCTATATGTGACTCCACATAGGTAACCCAGATATCCTTTTGTGAATTTACATGAGATCTTAAGGATGTCTTTCAAGACTCCCAAATCCTCTTGCTTGAATACTAAACAATAGATTTGCCAGAAGTATATTCAGACACCTAGAGAAGGTCTGCAGAGCCTTTAGAGAGTCAACAATATTTCACTAAGATCATAGCAGGGAGGGCGCAGGACTCAAATTATCTTATTCCTGTATATACTGTTGATGGTTGTTCACTGCAAAATACTATAAAATGGCACATATTTTGGCGCATAATGTGTTCACCACCCACTTAACTATTTATCCCTGAGATTCACCCATAAAGGAATAACAACTGGACTTGTCAAGGAGGTCAGTTACTGCTCTTAGTGGTCTCCCTCAGTTGCACACACTAGTAGTAATCAGGCAATTTGGTAAAGCAAACCCTTACAATCTACAGCTTTAAACAGCACACCTTAGCATTTCACTCTTTTTAACAGAGAAATATTTGCTTTCTGCATCAAAATTTGTCATGTGGAAGAGGAGAGGAAAATACGTTAACTCTGCATCACGGGGCTGGTTTAACATTGCTATGAATCGAAATGGAAGTACATGCAACGGAGCAGCGCAAGCAGGTCAAACTCAAACATTTCACATAGTAAGCATGATTGATATGGAAAAGGTTTCAGTGCTATTTTAAAAGCTGTTATAGTCTCATTTAGGGAAGTAAATGTTCCATTTAAAAAGAAACAATTTCAATTTCTGACAACATTTTCTTAATTCAGCTGAGCTAGCCATAGTGAACTGACAGCTGTTTCTGCAGTTTCACTTCTCAGTGACAACAGATGTAATCAACATTCTGGTTGGAATTCCATTTGTAATGGTTTGTTAAGACAGTGAATATAAATACATACACTTAAGGAAATAAAGGAGAAATAAAAGACAGAGGAGAACAGCAAAATTAATTCAAGAACAAATTTTCCATTCTCTAAGGAACAGTTACTACATGAAAAGTAAGCACCTGGAAAAAACAAATAAATTTAGAGAAGCTTGTGACATGACAGCACGTCAAATTAACCAGTATAGTTGGAACTGTCCATTTTATATGTCTGTTCAATAAGGGTAGAGTGAGACATTGTTATCTTTTTATTTTGTTTTCTAGCATGGAAATGTAATAGCCAAATATGGGGAGCTGAATCAGATTTTCCTCAATGTGCTTCATAGCTAATTCTGACAAAAAAAGGAATTGGTAATGTGTGAATTAAATACATAAAGATAAGCTTAAGATAATACTAGCAGATATTCTGAAATCTAAAATAATTTTGTCTAATGACATATTTAAATTACACCAGCATTAATAACACAGCCCTTGAACTGGCCTTTAGTCTTTTCATATGGGACTCCGAACACTGGAAACTGATAAAATACCAATGGAAAAAATCTGCCAGATGGAACTAGGGCTGCATGGCTCTTTGTATACTTTATCTCTTTTGGGCAGTTAAATTTGCATCAAAATAATAAGGTGCTGGTCAATCACCAAGACACTCAACAAGTCCCAGCAACAAACTGTGAAAATATTTTTCAAATTATTTCCTTGCTATTAGCTGTAATTTTTCTATGAAAGTAAATCTAGACTTCAGTAAGATTTCAGTCTCCTCTTATGTCACAGATGTTCCATCACTGAAAATCCCCTAAGATGTATTTTACTGGATTGTAAATAATTATAAGTTTTTTTTCTGTACCTTGGAAGAATCAAGAGATCCTTTAGGAAGAATTCAAAACACACATGCGCAAATGCCATCATTTGCTTTATTGATCACTCTAGCTATATTCCTCAAACATATTTTAATGTATTCATAACTACTATTTCCTTTGTGCAGCTTCCTCACAGGCATTTTCATTTAAAAAAGAGATCATTTACACAAGCTTACTTAATATAAGTATTCTACACTTAAAAGGAGAATTAACTTTCCAACAAAGTTGTAAGTTATTATATTTGCTTCCCCTATGAATTAAAAAAATTAACACAACCTATTCACATGAGTTGTTAATAGCAATTGCTGGCCACTATAAATTTCACATTAAAGGAGAAGGTGCATTGCTTTATTTTATTGTCATGGTTGTTTCCAGAAGAGGACTCTCTGGCAGACGAGCACCTGTTCTCAGGGAAGGCAATGGGAGCTTTGTCCAGTGGCTGCTCTTCAGTCATTCACCCCAAGCTGAGCAATTTAGCTCGAGTTACTGTCACCACTCAGGATATAGTTTTCCAGTTCACAGGTTGAACAGAACTTTGAAACATATTAAAAGCTAAGGGGCTTACTCAAAAATACACATCAGAGGGAAGTTAAACACCTCCTCTGAGTGGGGATGTATTTTGATAAACAGATGTTATCTTGTCAGGGCTGTTTCTGTCACTAGTACAGGTTTGCACAATAGAAGGGATTAAGGTGCCAGATGCCTGCCCTAGAATCACAGAATAACTTGGGCTGGGGGAGCTTCTGGAGAACATCTGATCCACCTGACCCTGAGAGCTGGACCAACAAAAACAAGCTGTTACATGGAGAACTGCAAAACCAGCTGTACCTTCGCGTTTTGCACCTTAAGATAGTCTAGTATCCTAGTTGCATCTAAGTCTAACAAACAGCTCAATCATAGCTGTGACATATGGCAAACAGTACACACATAGAAAAGCAGCTTCCGTGGCTCTACAGCTAACCTGAGGCTGAGTGGGCCTCTAACAAAATTAGCATCATGACCTTTTAATAGTGATAATTACAAAATCTGCACAGGGTCTCAGTATAAAGATCTTTCATTATGAAAACAAGATGTAACAAAATTAGAACATGGCTGCGTTTAGGGATTTAATCATTACAGTTAATGCTAATCAAGAATATAATTATTATTTTGGTTTTAAGCTCTCCATTAATTCACAGCTGTCCAAAGGCAGCTGTAAATGGTACATCTAATTCCTAACACCATTTTATGGTAAGAAAGAAACTGCACAGAACTGCTTGTGGAGACCTTTCATCCCTTCTGCATGCCCTTTGCTCTCTGTAAATAAGCACATGCTGATTTGCAAGGTGTAATCAGCTGGAAAGCTATGGCATTACTACACTGAAAAGAAAGACATGTCTAAATTCTTCTTGTTTATCCATATTGAGAAAAAAATGTTATATATCAAATGTGCACAACAGGAGAATAAAATCCAGACATTTGAAACTGCAGATTTTTGTAGATGATAATCCAGTATATTTAAACCAAGAAAAGTATCTTCCCTGAGCAAAAGAAATCTGGCTTGAACTTCTAGAGTCAATATCAGCAAGAGTATAGGGACCACTGTACATAAAGGACTGCTCCATATGAAAAATTATCCTGTCAACTAGTGTGGGAAAACATGTCCACTAGTGTCAAATAAGAAAGAATATCTTTAATTCCAACAGATTATCAACAGAATTACTTGAGAAGCACAGAACAGAAATAACAATAATTTTCATTGTTTTTCTCTAATCTGTTTTACTAGTTTTCATTTATATTCTCATGCTAGTGACTGTAGAAATCAAATTTGTAGTCAAATACTGAAAAAAGAATAAACTATCATTAGCGCATTAGTCTGAATTAAATACCCATTTCTTACAAATCCCTTGAAAACCAAAGAGAAGAGCTGAACAAATATGTGGAAAACATTATTATATTAAATTAAATTCAGCTAGCAGACATAAAATTAACATAAATGGATTCAGTGTTATTTCTGAAATACAGCTGGGTAAGTGCTGGAAAGCATTCAGTTGTTCACACATGCTTAGTTTGATGGTATTGTAGTATCATTTGTTGCTTTTTGGCATCACATTTATGCAATTGACTTGTACTATCAAAAATTCATAGAAATGAATTTTCAGGAAACAAAGTAAATTATTTTAGAAATTATAACCAAGATATGGGAAGCAAAGTTTCCCAGAAAGTCCCAGAAATTAGACTGTGACTAATGAGCAGAACTGGGATGTTACAAAAAGATGCCACTATAAGTATTTGTTGAAATAAAGAAAAATTAAAGCACTTATCTGGAGAACATCTGCTTCTCTTTTGTGTGCTACTCTGACTGAACGCATTCATGCACTACAGAGTATAAATCAGTTTGTAAATGATGAATCTACAAAGCTTAAAGACAAACCAAATTGAGAAGAAAATTAACAAAAGGATCTTTTCAGACAGATTCTATAGCTGAAAATCAGCTTTCCTAAACAAACTGTCCCTAAATGACTCATAGCCTGTGACCATTTTGCTGTAAGAATTCATGTTCAGATTTTGAAGACTGCAGCAATTAAAGCTGAAAGCCTTCCCTGTGAATTTAGCTAATCACTGTTATTTAGTTAATCACTGCAGAATACGAAATAACAAGTGGGCATCCTCTATACTTTGTACTGAAAGCCATTAAAATGTCACAGATTAATTTTCAAATAAATAAATACAAGATAATCAGAAAAGGTAATCCAAGGAAGAAAGAAAAGTCTGCTCTTCAGTATTTTTCTGTTATTTATTTCTACCACAGTACTGACAGTACAGTAGTCAGTACAGTGCAGTCCCAGGATCCAATCTGCATTGACCTGGGGTCTCCCAGAAGTTAACACCTATCTCTCTAGTTTTTCAGAACAGTTTTAGGAATTCCAGGCAAAGCAGACAGCCCAGAGAGCACTATGGGCCCCAGAACCAGCTCACTGAGCGTTGACAGCTCTGGTCTGTGAGCTGGATGTATACTGTTGTTTGGCTGTATACATAATGGATAAAACACACTTAGGTTGGTAAGCACAATTGACTTTACTGGCGTTGCAACAGAGCACGTTCGGGCAAAAATCAGATCTCTGTCTTCACTTGCCCTAGATATACATGAGCTTGCTGACAACTACTGCTCTTGATTCCCTGCAGTTCCTCTGAGAGTTACTGAGGCAGCTCTAACTTTCATTCCTTTGAAGCCTAAGAGGCCACACATGTTTTGTTCAACACATTTTACCCATTTAAGCAGGAAGTTTTTTGTTGCTGAGCGATGGCAGTTGACTGCAATGTGAGTTAAGCCTCCCAGCCTGAGATCACGGCACTAAGAAAACAAATGTCAATTATTGACGAGCAGAATTAAAAATGAAAAGAGATTGCCAAAATATTCACTGAACAGTAGAACACTAATGGAAAACCACAGTGTAGTGAATACCCTCGCCTCCTCTAGACACCAGCCTCCTAGATTTCTTTGAGTACAGAAGGCACTGCACATCCACGGTGCCTGCCAGCTTGACTGTAGTGTACAACACGTGGCAGGGCTTTGTCCATGAAAACCCTACAGAGTTTGTATGCACTGCACAACAGTCATACATAAAAAGCATTACATAAAAGTAAACTGATACACTGAAGAGTTGCACTGTTATGTTTTAAAGTTCTTAGTAACCAGAATTTTAACATCTGAAAGATATATTAAAAAAAAAACAACCACCACACCACAGAAACAGAAATGTAAACCATGACCTTGCCTTGCTTTTACAACGAAGTGAAGTAGTACAGGTGCTTTGAATGAATAGCTGTGATCATTGCTCTTGGGGTGGAAGAAAAGACCCTGAAAGACAGCGAGGTAGAGGCAGTCACTAGGAAAGAGAGAGGAATCTTGTCAGGGGTGGCAGGAAGAGAAGGTTCTGTTACAAGTGCAGGGTAAAATGGCATGAGCGTTGGGGTATTTTGCAAGAGATAAGGAAGAAAAACATAATCATCTTCATAAGATAATCGGCCAGTGAAATATCTTTTTACATAGTCAGCCTCGCTGTATTTTTCAAATGGTATGGGGAGGCACTTGGAAGAAAAGATGGAAAGAGCGCGATGGACATGGCAGAGGCCTCAGATGGACAGGCAGCCTGGCTGCATCTGGATGACAATATCCCAGAGCAGCACCAGCAGACACTGGGTGTGACTTTGACAGAACAGACACAAGAAAGGAAGATCTCTCGCTGTGTTTTTGTCACATTCTAGTCTAGTGCAAGAGTTACTTCTGTTGATTGTGATTTCAGTGGAGGTACAGAATTCGATCCCTGAGAGGGTCTCCCCACTCCTTTTGTACTACGTGGAGTCTGAATACATGAGTTCTGTATTTCACTACTCTCTGTTACAAAAAGATAAACATGTTCCCAGCCTGGAGGCCTTAACAAACAAGTTCAACCTAAAAGAGTCTGAAGAGATTATTTCCCTGAATAACATATATATCCAAGACACTACAGCAATAACTAGGTGGATTATTCTTTTGAGGAGCTTAAGAAAAATAGCAATTTGCATCTAATGATGCATCAATGTTTCAACATGCTAATTTGCACCTAGGTGACAATATTAAATCAATACGCCCTTAAAATGCTATCCTCCTTTCGTATGTAATTTGTGACAAACTCATGCCAGACTGAGCTTCCTCAGCACTATGACCACTATGAAATTAGGTCAACTCCCTCATGCTCCCCTACTCGGCTTGACATTGGAGATAAAACATTGCAGGAACCACTGAAAGTGAGCTGGAGTCAGTAGCAGCAGCGAACTTCACTCCTGTCAAATATGCTCTATAATGTTCAATAGCCCATGTAATTGTAGTACACCTCTCTACTGCAGAGAGTTTCATTTCTGATCAGGGAGAAATTCCACAGCAGAAAAAAACAGAAACCAGGAATAGTGTTAACATTTAACATTTGCTTCCTGTATTTTTATTAGAAGGAAACAATGAAGAGCGTAACTCTGAATATGTATCCTTCATTGTCACACAGATAATAAAGCTCATGTACAAAATTTTGTGCATGAATTGAATCTCTTCTGTGCTTAAAAAGTGCTTAGAAACAGCTTGCAATTTTGGCAAATGCTATTATTTAGACTGGCTGGATAAATTAACTGTGAGAAGGGGTTAAATCTTTGTTGAATGCTCCGAGTCAGCTCTTGAGGCTGGCGCCAACTAAGAGAGTCCTATCTGGCTGAATGCAATGGCTAGAATCAGCTTATTGAAAGCAGAACTGGCTTAAAATCCAGCACTTTATACACTGTTTCTATTAGCAAATGCAATTAACCAAAACACTCAGAGAATAATGTCTGTCTATGCAGAGAGCAAAGTGAGCACATGAGGAAACACAACTTGGCAAACAGAGGAGGAGAGCTGGGAAGAACATCATTATTTACAATAGCACTTTGCATCTGGATGACAATATCAAATAAAATATCACTGAAAAAAATACTCCAAAAAAAAAATCCCATGATAAATTGCAATAAAACAGAGAAGGAAGGGCAGAATTGAAAGAAAAGGGCCTTTCGGAGTAACAAAAGACTTCACAATTCCAAATCAGACCTGTCAGCTAGAGTGTCCTTTGAGACTTTCACGCTGTCAATTATTTAGACAACTGACTGACAGAGGATAATTAGCAGATATCTATATACCAAGGTGACTGTGATTAACCATGGAAACAAAAAACTCTTCAGACTATATTGTGAAGGAGGTCTACCAGGAAGAATAAAGTTCTAGATACATTTTGAAATTCCATGATAAGAACAAAATTTCTTAGATTTCTATCAAGTATCAAATACACTTTCAGTATTTCTTTGGTTAATATATGACATGGAAGTGGCACAAGAGGCTTTTCGCATTCTTTCTGCCCACACCCAATGCTCAGGAAAGGTTTATTATCAGAGTACTATTACATCACTGGTAAGTATATTTGTTCATTTTTTGTCATTAGAGTTGAAAGTAATCCTGCGCATAATTCTGTATTATTTAAAGAACCATCAAAAAAGCACATCTCAACAGCAACAACACTGACCTTGTACCAAAGCCTATAAACACCTATTTTTCCAAACAGTCTCATAAGAGCAGATTAATCTCTGAAAAAATCAGGACCATTAAAAAAACCAAACAAACCCAGAACCAAAACCCCAAAACAAACAAACAAACAGCTTGATAAAATTAAGGATCAATATGGTGTTTTTCACCAGCACAAGTTCATTCACAAATATGATTTACAGGAAAAAAGCATTGTCAATGAGATTTGTAACCTGTACAATAGAGGAAGGAGCTCTGTGAAACTGTTCTAGAGATGAGGGCCTGACTGGAAGCTAAAATATTCAAAAGAATCAGAACCCATAAAGCTTGAAGGGTCAGTCACCTTTGGCTGCTAGCTTATCAGACCATTTTAAATATTTTTTTATATCACATTTTGGTATCAACTTTTAATTAAAAGTAAATTCTATTTTATTTTGCTAAAGAAAGAGCATTATAATAATGAAAATTAAAGCTATTCTCATTTTTTAATGAAATGCAATGAGAAAATTTTCTAGGCTGAATAAGATTACATTGATTCCCAACAGACTTGGTATACAGAATGGCAATTTAAATTCAATGGATTAATTTTCTCCTTCAAAAGCCACCAGATTTCAGAATTTTGCATTTCTTTTCCTCATTGAGGCCTGACTCATGTCTCAATGAAAACAAGTTTTTCCTGTTGAATTCAACATACTTTACACTTCTCCCTAAGAAAGAGATGTGCTAAACATGATGTGCAAGTGAGTTTGTATAAAAACAGATGTGTCCAGAGAACAAGATAATGTGCAGTCCCATGTGTAGATTAATCACAGAATGGTTTGGGTTGCAAGGGATCTTAAAGACCATCGAGTTCCAGCCCCCCTGCCATGGGCAGGGACACCCTCCACTAGCCCAGGTTGCTCAAAGCCTCATCCAGCCTGGCCTGGAACCCCTCCAGGGATGGGGCATCCACAGCTTCTCTGGGCAACCTGGGCCATTGCCTCACCACCCTCATAGTGAAAAATTTCTTCCTAATATCTAATCTAAATCTGCCCTTTTTCAGCTTAAAACCATTACCCCTTGTCCTCTCACTGCACTCCCTGATGCAGAGTGCCTCCCCATCTCTCCCGTAGCCCCCTTTCAGTTACCTGTAAGTAATTGACTTATAGTCTCCACTACGGATGTGTACATTGCTCTCACACGCAGCCTCATTTTTAATTCGTGTGTCTTGGTGGAACGATAAGAACAGCCTTCTAATCAGGCCGTCAGTGAGCCAAAGGTCACAAGGCAGGATTTCAAGACCAGCAAGTACCTCTCAGCATTCATCCTGTCCTGCTAACGTATCCACAATCCTGTTCTTCTGAGGGAAGCACCAGCCCAGCATAATTATTCACACACAGGAAACTGAGGGAGTAGGATTAAATTATTTGTTTGAACTATAGAGGGACAGTGACAGAACCAGAATTGAAACTCAGGCAGCCTTAGCTTACAAATTTACTCTCTAACCATTGCACCTTTTCTTTTTGCTGAAGCACGTTATGGGGTATGTCGCTATCTCTGCCTATAATTATGGGTGCTCACTGTTTGATATGCTTCAATTATTTTATTAGACCAAGTAGGAAAACTTAAACTTTAACAAACAAGCCTGTCCTCTGGTAATTGCAGGTAGTAAATAAAAAAAGCCCAGGAATAATCCAACCCCTTGAAATTTCTAGAGGGAGATAGCAATGTGAAAAGGAAATCCATTTCCACTGTAGTGAGGGTATCAATATTCAGAAGCAAACAAATCATTAATTCACAATTTAAAGGTCATCACTGGGGAAAATGTCATTATTCTTCTTTACCTATATATCCAATATTTTCTTTAAAAAATAAAATCTTTTGAAGATCTGAAGAGATCACAATCAGCTATGGCTATGCGGTGAAACTAAAACACCTTAAGTCAAATTCCTATTAACCCTTTCTGGGTGATACAGGCAAATGGTTAATGTCATAAATATAACTCCTGGGTTCCTGATTCTAATGAAAGAAGAGCAGGAGGCACATGAGAACACTGTTTACACACACTATTAAAGTGGAACATGAATATGCAGCTCAACCTACAGGCTCACAGAGAGCTACATGAGGGAGGGGAGAGATCTGGGGGAACCACACAACTCAACAGGCAGATGAATTAGAAAAGTAAAATCTGAATCTCTTTGTTTCAGTTCAGAACCTTCTACAACTAACACCCAGTATAATTTCTGCTAAGATAAAGTTAGTGGGTTTCACCTAAAGACTAAAGTTAGGATGTCACATACACACAGACAATTATCAATTATAAAATTTTCTTGTTATCAGCTGGTAAAGCTGCCTGAGATTTGACCATAATACAAGGATTGAAAATAAGAAAGGACAGTGGGAATCAGGCATTAGTGCTGTTTAAAGCCATGTAAGTTAATTCTCCTTCTACTGATTTTTCTGTTGACTCAATTAATATATGACCAGTTCATCTGTTTCTTTTTATTATTCATCAGAAAGGTACTAACAGCCGCTTGAGTTTTCACCATTAAAAGCAGACATCTTTTACGTTTTCTGAAATACTAAATTTTTATTCCATATTAAAAATACATCACATCATCTTCAAATACTTGTATTTCTCTCACACAACTCAGAGAGAGATAACTTATTTTTTGAAAGAGGTTATTCAATAATTTTATGCCCTTTCCAATCTAAAAATGCAAGAGCTACTGCTAGGAACTAAAACATGTTGTATGCACCACAGCCATCAACAATTCCTGCAAAACAGCTAGCAGTTTTTCTGCTAAACTGTGAATAACAGGATTACACAAGTACTTAATTATTTCACAGACTCACTAATACATTTAAAAATTTCACTGTTAATAGAAGTAGTAAACCTATACACATGCCATAGTATTTTTTTAGGCTTCGCCCCTAGAAGTTATAGAGTCACACATTTCTACAGTGATTTCCCCGGCTATTTCAGAGGTGCCTAGCTGGAACAGGACTATGCAAAAATTAAATCTCATGACACCATAAGAAGTGGGAGTTGTTCCCAGAAGCAAAATAACTCACAAATAAAATATGTAATAATTAAAAAAAAAACCACCTCTGAGGTTTTAGGTCATTTTCAGATATTATTATATTATTGGCAAAATTCTAATACTTCTGTGTTTGCTATCACTAGAGATCAAAAAGGCAAGTCCAAAGCAAAAATTCAAATATCCCAAAAAGGCTGAGTATTCTTCAAATTTAAGGAACTACTTAAATTCATAAAGCTACAAGGGCAAATTGAGATCCAAATTTAAAATTCAAAGCTGTCATGGTTTTAATTCAGACTTAGCATGCTGTCTGATCTATGATTATACCGAATTTTAAATTAGGTTACAGCCAACTATGTAAAATACTTTCCTCTAGGAAAAAGTAGGGAAGAAAGAGCTATCTGCTTACATTTATGTTTTACTAGGACATGTTTTATAGCATATCTGGCACAGATACAGTTATGTATGCCACCTATTATCTGTAAAAATGCAACCAGCAGTAGATATTTTTGCTGCAAAGAGATTATCAAAATAGATAAGGCACACTAGAATAAGAAAGGGAAACAGAAGCAGAGACAGGTGCCTAAGGTCATACAACAAATCCGTGCCAGAACAAGGAACAGAGCCAGGCTCCTGAACGCCAATTCAGTCGTCCATCTGCAGGTTACATGCTTCACAATTAGTTTTTCTGCAACATTATTCTGACTACCTAACCCAGGAAGTTTTTTGCTTCATTGGCATGTAACCATACTATTTGTGAACCATAACTATGACATTGCTGAAAATTATTCAGAAACATGAAGAGGCAGACAACTGAGGGCCATTTGGAAATATCACTGTGAACATTTCTATGAGCCCCCACACAAAATCATATAGCTATTTGATCAATTTGCATGTGTGTTCAAACTGGAAAAACAGGGACATTAAGTCTTATTAGCCTGAGCTCTTCCCAAACCGATTTCATATTTCTTAATGTGAGAAAACGAAACTGGAAACCAGTCTCCCCTGCAACTCTAAAAGCCCTTTAGATCAGTCAAGACAATTTTTATTATTAATCTTGAATTTGCCCAGTAATTAAAAAATAAGAAAACATTAAACATTATATTGCAAAGATCTGCTATAATTGTTGGAGTGAGACATGCATGTCTGCTGGACAGTGAGGATTCAAGGCAGTTCTTTTTCATTAAAAATACATCCTTTTTACTTACTAGCCTGGAGCTGCTTTCATGTTATATATTAAACTTTACAGAAAATGATTAGATTAAAAACACAATTTCTTCAATCATTGCTGGAGTAATTTATTCCCATTGCATAGTCCTAGGATAGCAGAATAAATAGGTATGAAAAAGAAGCAAAGGCTAGCACCGACACTCTGAGGGTTATTCTGTCAGCTGACAACCATTACACAGCACAAAAAACCAAACTTTTTTAAAAAGAGCTGTACTTGAACTTTACCTTTCCCTTAATTTAAACTATCAAAGAAGCAAAATTCTACACTGAAAAACTGACCTAACTACTATTTAAGCAGTTTGGCTTTTTGCACAAGATATATCTGAAATACAACTTGTAAGTCTTTGTAGGGACAAAGTGGATCAAGTCCATTTTAAGAAGGATGCACATATAACATAGTGTCCATGAACGGTTCTTTCAGAAAAAAAACTTGAAGAAGAAACAAATTTTAAGTAAAGGTCAATCCAAGGACTTGAAAAAGAAAAAAAAAGACCATGAAACAAAGAAAGCTCAATTTGAAGCTTGTCAGCAAAGTTACTATAGAGAACACATTCATTAAAGATATCCTGTTTCCAAAGATATTTAATTATTTAGCATATAGCTAGCTTTTAAGTCTTTACTACACCCAGTATTTTCTAAATAATAATTCAGAATAATTACTTAAGGATACTGTTCAAAACATGCTCAAAAATTTCCCTTAAGGAACTCTCCATCTCCACGAAGTAGTTAGTAATCTGAAATAAAACTGAGCTCTGTTTTGAATGGGTACACATTATCCCTCTCCTTCACAAACATATTATCATGAGTCAGGAACACATGGAAAAGTGGGCCTACCAAATAACGTGAAATTATCACACAAATCTTAAACCTAACGGATCTCATTTGATTGGAACAAAGGTCACAAGAGCTAGTTTCCATTGTTTGATGAAGCCTCTCTCTCATGAGCATTCACAGTTGCTCAGGCCATTTGGCAGATAACAGCGGTGAGCATTCCTAACAATTCAGCCTGCAGTACACATAAAACCAAAGTCATTAAGAGGATGTAGTTGGATGCATTCCTGAATGTCTATCAGATTTGGAAAATCACGACCACCATCGTATGCACACAGAAAGATACATTCTGAAAACAAAGCTCAGATAAAAAGGAATTTATGCAAACATTTAGGAAACAGCAAAAAAAGTAAGAACAAAATTGTCAGAAACACATGAAAAAGGTCCAGAAAACCCAAACAATACCCTCACTGCCTTGATGGATATTTAATACATCTGCTCATTTTTATAATATTTTAAATATATATTACATATCTGTGTAGAGATAGATATTTACTGAGCATGCTACCTGATTCTAATAATACTAATTCAAACAAAAAAACAACTGAAAAAACCCCCAACAAAATCCCCTCTCTATTAGCCTATAATGTTCAAATGAGCAACTTGTGTTGCATTTAAACTGGGTGGAATAACACTGATATTTCTAATGATTAGTAGGAATATCTTTCAGAAGTAGGAGAAAATACCTTCTTCAAATTAGATATAGAACGACAGATGCTTTAAATATAGGGTGATTTATTTTTCTTTAGTAAATATTATGTTTAGCAAATAGTACTATAGAAAATCTCTTTTAATTTCCCTGACCCTTTCAAAATATTCAGCAATACGCACACCTACTTCCTGATTGTTTAGAAAATACCTAAACCACACATCAACCACTATAGCCTCTAGCCATGAAGTTCTCCTTTTGCTGGATTTTAGCTTAGTAAAATAAATGGTTCATCATTTCTTCTTTATTAGCTAAACTGCCATTAGGTCATGCATCAGTTTCCTTTAATCACAACAAAACAGCATTCACGTGTTTTCACAAGGGTTTTAGATTCTGGCTCCACTGCACAAAAGCACTTTACATACACTTAAAAACTATAAATGAGTCGATACAGACAGTCAGTCTCGTAAGTAATTCCACAAGCCATCCTTCTGTTAACACTTGGAACCTACAGAGCTGGCAGTGCTAACCAAGGTCCCACCTCCACCAGGAAACACATTCAGAATTCTCTCATTAATGCTGACACAATTTCAACACTACTGGCTTTGACATCAATGGGTAGATTTTGCATTTTCAAGTACAGAGCAGGCATATATGAAGTGCTATTATGCAGTTATGCTCTGAATTCACACTTTCCAGAAAATATTTCACTGAAACCTGTGCATACAAAACACAAACATATTTGGAATCAAGACACTAATTTGAGGATATTTACACCTGTAGCAAGTAAACATGAAAAGGAAACAACATCTATGTCTGAAGTTTACAGGTCACCATCAAGTTCCGTTGAGAAAAAAAACACCACCACCTGAGGAACTTAAACATTTTTACACCATTGAGAGGTTGTTCTGAAACTGCATGCCAAACCTCTGAGGACAGGCTCTTGTGCTCAGATACTAAATGTTCGTGGCAATTGCTTAGTGAAGGTTGACTGGATGTTACCACCTCCATCTGGTTAGGAAACAGACCATACAAGATAGCATTTTTTAAATGTACAGGGACTTAGTTGTTGCTAGTTATACATAACTGAATCTTTTTCAAGAAGCTTTTTTTCATTTGAATTTCACTTTTTTGCCTTCAAACTCTCCAAGAAAAACATTTACCCAGATAAACATTTCCCAAGGAAAGAAACCCAATATTTATGGAATTAAAGGAAATTTTATAAATCAGAAAGACAGATCATTTGTTCATCAAGTGGAAGCGGGAAAGATGATACATATAAGCTATAAAATACAAGGACTGTCACACCTTTCTTCTTCTCCTGTTTCCTGACTGTGGATGCAGTGAATGGTGTTCAATTAAAACCATAACAATGGAGAATGACTTTGCCGTAATTCTCCTCAGTGCTTTTAGCACCTCCATAAAGGCAATCTCTGCATAGTGGAGCCCTTAGAGAAAAGGACAGCTATCTATAGAGAAAAATTGATCCAAAAAAGGTGGATCAGCATATTGCACTGCGTTTTGGAGCACATAAGAAAACCAACCTTTTCATTCAGATGTTTAAAACAAATTTGTGATCCCTGTCATTACAAGCTGCTCTCTCCCATCTGTTGGGTCACTGACACATTACTGGACTGTTTCTAGACATCCAACACTTACCAAGACCAGATTCTTCCCCATTCTGAACTCTAACACCACTATTAAGAACGTCCAAGTGAGTCTTACTTTACTAAATTTTTACACCTCTTTTGCAGTCTTCTGCACTGGTATAACTGTATAAAGGTGCAAAGCAATGGTGAATTATATCTACAGCACGCTGTTGTCATAAGGTGAAGGCAACTTCACAACTTTGACTTCAGCAGCCAGCTGTCAGCAAATCTGTCAAGGATATGTCCTGTTTATTGCATTTTGAACAAATACTTTCTTACTCTACACTGTACCAATGGAACATTTACACTGTCTTTCCACAGACTCAAGAGACATTGCTTCCTTATTGAATCTTCCCCTGATATTTAGTTTCACTCCCCATGACCCTGGAAACCAAATACATTCATCAGGGAACAACTAAGCAGGCTAAACCAAAAACAGCGTGTTCACGGCACTGCTGCTCATCCAGCAAACTGGGTGCGTCCTTCAGTTGACCCCATGGTGTAGCCTAACTGCCGCCAGAAGCCAATGTTACACGCTGCCCGCAACAATGCGGTTAGAAAGACAATAGAAACCTGAGTCCAAGTAATTAAACCACATGAAGATGAAAGGATCTCAGAGAGGTCTGAAAGCAGTGAGCTTTGTTTTACTGGATTAATTCTGAGACATTTTTCAGCTTGCTCTCCTTGAATCTCTCCCTGTGTCTTGCTGAAGCTTCCTATTAAGAAACACACTAATCTCATCCCTGAGATTAAAACACATTCCGACACCACAGTTTCACATTACAAATTCTTCACTGTTAGTGATGTTGTGGAGTTCCTAGCTGGGAAAGGAAGGGATTGTGTGAATAAGGAGAGAAAGCGTGGTTGTCTTCCTTTCAGTAAGCCACTTGTATATACTGCAAGCCCACTCGGTCCCGTCTTGTCATTTCATGCTCTGCCTCTACCACATCACTACAGAGCAGCCCTGACATGCTGCTGAATGCTTCTAGGTTCAACCAACTGCCTTAAAGTGAATGTGCAGCCTCTACCCTAGCTTCCTACCCTCAACCAGGCCCTGTTTCTTGAAAATAAGTCACATTTCTCCTGCAGCACAGCAGAAATACTGTTATACATAAGGTAATAACACAGAGATGATGCAGTTGGACATCATTGATGAGATTAGCTCAATGCAAGTGACAAAAGAATAATCCAGAAAATACTGCTTTGTGTTGTGACCCAAAATCCCTGCAAAAAGCAAGCTGTCTTCTGGCACATAAATGAAAAACATTCACATCAAGTGCTTCGGTTTGGGTTTTTATGATGTTGCATGACAATGCATTCTGCTTTCATTACCATGCATTGGCCTCATGTTCACAGAAAGTCTGAGGATGAATGGAAGACATACTCATACCATCTGACTCAGTTTGCCCTTGCTTTGTGATACAGCACTCTACAGCTCCAGCCATTTACTGCATAGGCAGTACAGACAATTTGTCACTTACCGCTGTGACAATAAACAATTCTGATCCCCCACAGACCCACTGTGCTGTGATAAGAGAATATTTGTTTTCAGAAGGAGTTCTGAACTGCATCAATCTCAAACTTCCTGAGAAGAGACACCTGCAAGCCTTCTGAGATTTTTAGAATTGTAGAATAGTTTGAGTTGGAAGGGACCATGGAGGTCATCTAGGCCAACCCCCTGCAGTAAGCAGGGACATCTTCCACTAGATCAGGTTGCCCAGAGCCCCATCCAACCTGACCTTGAATGTTTCCAGGGACGGGTCATCTACCACCTCCCTGGGCAACCTGTTCCAGTGTTCCACCACCCTAAGCATAAACTATTGCTTCCTTATATCTAGTCTAAACCTCTCCTCTTTTAGTTTAAAACCATTACCCCTTGTCCTATTGCTACAGTCCCTGTTAAAAAGTTTATCCCCAGTGGGTCAGGAACACAGCAAGATCAGCTGTCTTGTGCCTTTTGAGATTTCTCATTACAGTGTTTGTAGATGTCAAGGACAATGGAAACTTATACAAGAAGTTTTATTGTGCATTTTCCAACTCGAGGGAAAAAAAAACCACCCACCATCACACACACACAAAAATCAAACCTAAAAAACCCACAACTGTCTTCTGGAAGAAGCAGTCCCAAGCCATACACCTCCCAGCCAAGACAGATAAGAGCTGGGTTCATTTGGATGCAGGAATCTACTGTCAAAGATATCATCAACAAATTTGCTTTATAATTAGATTGCACAGGGAAGCCAAGGGATCAGAAGTTTAGGACTGTCCTGCCTGTCCTTTTGATAATTTGATTTATGATCTAACCAATCCTGGCAAATATTTGCCCTTAGAGATTGTATTAGGTGCTCTTAACATCACAACAATGGAACTGATTCTTAATTGGGCTTACTACAATTTGAAAATTTCACTGTCATTTGTCATTCTGTCAGCCTTGAAGTCTGTCCACAAAGAAGATTTTCAGCACTAGATTACTCCACCTGACTGGAAAATATCCAGAATACTTTTTTTTTTTCTTTCTTTCCTTCTTTCAATCTTATTTTTCATGATTAATCAGATACATGGTGTATGGCTTTCTATAGATAACAAAGCAAAGGCACTGCTGTCATATAAAGCTATTGTCACATAATCAGATAACAAGATTTAACATGCCACTTGTCTTCATTAAGCAGCTGATGAGCAGCTCCCAGATTTGTATGGTTTAGTTCTCCTGCACGCTGATTAGCTATTATAAAAATAAACAAGTTTTGCAGCATCCAAATATATTGGTGTAAATAAACAATAGTTGAAATATAAAGAGGATGATACATAACTCTGTTTCAGTACAGTACATAGCCTGAAAGCATACATATACCAGAAACAGCAGTAGTGTTTTTTTCCTCTGTGCCCCCATTCCTTGCCAAATATCCCTTCATTTGAACTTCCCTTCACCTATACATATAGCAGTTCATCTGATCAATGTGCATTTCAAAAGGTGAAATCTATGCCGACAAACTTCAAATACATCCTGGAAAGATGTGAAAAATAAAACTGCAAAATTCACCATAAACATCTACAGAAACAGAAGAGGCAGCCTTCATATTCTGGAACCTATTGAGCCCAAGTCTTCTTTAAAGCCTCCTCCAGGGGTGCAGAGGGAAGAATGAAAGTAAATATTTCTGATAAACTGAACTTTCCTCATCAATGATGAGGCAATCTATTCAGTATAATGCTACTAACACTTGCTGCAGATACAGCCAACATAAAGCTGAGTACTGGATATTCTTTAAAAGCCCATTTCTCCGCAGACACACGCATGTGTTGAGAGTTCATCTGTGAGAACCAAACCCATTAGATACGCAAACCCAAAGGTAAGGAATTCCTTGCTCGATTGCTTTATTTAATCTTTTGCCGTGTAAGATTTGCATCACTACATATAACATAAGGCACAAGTGGCTCCTGATATATCTGGCAGCATCTATCACTCAGGAATATTTGTATCCACTTTCTCCACAAAATAAGGTGTTTGAAAACATTTTCTTTCTACTTCCATATCCATACATACCTGTTCATATCTTTTTATCCTCTCTGATTTGCTTTGTGATTTGTGAATAAGCAGCTGAGTGCGGGGAAAATTCATAAACCAGCATTGCTTTTTTTTTTTTTTTTTAAAAAAAAGAAGGTAAATATGTGCTTCATTTATTTGTCTTAGCATTCTCCTGCATTACCGTTCTTTCTTCCCAGTCTGATTTTTGAATCCAGTCCCTGGCTCAGGTTCTTACGTCCTCAGAACGTCGTATGTTTCTGAGCATGGTTTTACCCAGCAAGTCCCCTAAAGTAAGAGACCATGCGGCACCGACCGGCAGAACTCTCACAAGGAGGGATGGAGGGTGACTCATGCACGGGGTAATGACCAACGTAAGATACAAGGATATCAGCATGCCTGGCAGAGGCACTCCAGATGGCCAACTAGGGATCATTCTTAATACCTTTTTTATTCAGGAAAAGACTATCAAAATCAAGTTTTTCTCTCTCCAACAGTTGAGGTGTGTTACAAAGAGAGAAAAGACAATAACAGCATACCTAACAAATTGACCTGGAATTCATCTATTAACAGATACACAGACCTATCAGACTTTCTTCAAACAAAACCTATGGAATAATAGAACTTCTTACAAAACTGTTTCAATTTTCATCTTTACTTTCTAACAATACCGGAACAATGGCCATGATAGAACAATGGATATGACTAACAAAAGGTCCATTGTAAGGCTGCACAAGTACAGGTGAACACAGAGCACGATTTCCTTGCACTTTAAATATCAAAACACATTTTATTCCTTCAGTAATATCTATACTTCTTAAACAAAGAATATATTTATCTGTATTGCCAAGCCATCCTATATCTATGGCCAAAAGTCAAATTAAATTTGCTTGCCAGAACACACTATATTCAGTTGCTCATTTTTAGTTTGCTTTCTCACTTAACAGAAGTAGAGTCCATGGAATTTTTTCAAACAGATCACTTGAATGAAATACCATCACAATGTATATGATATTTGTGAAACATTTTTTCTTGTTTCCCTTTCTTCCTACAGCAGCATTCATCCTGACACTGCTCTTCCAAATTATGACAGTTCGCTGGGGCCTCGCAGGTCAGCTTCCTAATGTCAAGTCTGGGCATAATTTCAGTGTAACTTGTTATATTTATGTAGAACTTCTGTTCAAGGCTTGAAAGAGAAATTAGCAAATTGCCTCTAGGTAACCTCTTTCTTCAATAATAAGCCAAACAGCAGTGGGCAGAGCTCAAAGAGCAGCTCTGTCTCCAAAATTTTATTTAATCAGGAACCTGAGCAGAGAGCAAATTCTCCTGCTGCTCTCATACGCCCCCTCTGAAAGACCTGTCACTATACTGAGAGTTGCATAACCAAAGCTAACAGCAACACAGCGTGTCTTCCCAAGATGGAACATATGCTCACAGGCTAAGGGAAAAAACTACTTGAAAGACTGCATGTAATAGTACCATCTGTTGACACCTGACATAGCCTTATTATTTACCATTTATGGAAACAGTACCTACAGTTCAACAAGTTTGAGGCTCTGTTGTGCTAGACTTCCTGCAAATATAACAAACATGACAGTCAGCCTCTCTAAACATTTATATATACCACAGAAGCACCAGCAGTTACTTACCAATGACTGGCAAAATAAGGACACTTTTACAAGTTTTGCAGGGAGCAGCTCTTCAGATGCCTTTTCCAAAGTAGGATTTTATGTTTCTAAACCCCCCCACGTACAGAATCCAGGTTAAAATTCCACATTTGTGTGATATAATAATTTCTTTCATTTATTATGAGCTTGTCAAAAGAGAGGGTCATAATTATAGCCAGTGGCTGAACTTGGCAGGCATCCATCGAAGATGACTGTGATCCACTGAGCTATGCCAATAAGGACAGAGCACAGGGAAGAGAAGAAACCACAGAGACAAAAATACTGTTGAGGAACAACTCTGACAACACTAGAAAAATCAGAGAGGCAGAAGAAAAAATAACTGGCACAGCAGCATAGAGGGAGTAGTAGTCACAAAAGGCCTGTGAAGTTAAAGATAGCAATATTGACACCTGCCCAGGCAGGTGACTAAATGCACTGCTGGCTAGACTCCACTGGTGACACAGTAATGCCTGGAATACTGGGAACAATTGCTAATGAAGGGACAATATATGGTTTCACTTTGAGGTTGCCCTGTATAGAATCAGGAGTTGGACTCATTGATCCTTGTAGTCCCTTCTGACTCAGGATATTCTATGTTTCTATGAAAATGGTCATTTTCTTCCTCTACTCCCTCTCCAACACAGCACTTGCTGTCCCCATCTGACTTTCCAGCTACTTCCCCCACATTCCTTCCCAGTTCAACTCCTTTCCTTTCTATGCCAAGAATGGCCCAGCACCTTCACCCTGAGACAGCAAAATTTAGTTTTTTCTCTGGACTTTGCTAATCTGACTATATCAAACAGCATGGTATAATATGCTCTTTTCAAAAAGACTAAAGGACTTTCAAGGACTAAATGTGGTCCATGACAAGTGATCAGTGAATATATTTATGATTTTAACTGCTGCATTTTCCAGCATAATACAACCCTATTTTCTCAGGGGTTAAAAAATGTTTAATATCTTGTTTCATTATGAAACTAGTAGAGAAATAAGATTGCACTAAAAGGAATAACAGGATGCTAACCTGTACATCTTTAAAGATCTGCCTTTGAAAGTACCTAACTATTATTGGATTTTAAGCCGTTTTCTTTTTTCTTATTTTGCTATAGAACACATCATCCCTACTACTGCTAAAACAATGAACTGAGATCCCCAGTACCTGTGAAGCTGCTTTCAAAGATTCAAGGCTCTCAGACATATAAATAAAGCATGATCCAATGCCTTTTTATAGATATTAGATTTAAAAAAATATAGATATTAGATTTTTTAAAAATTTATAGACATTAGATTTAAAAATAAAATCCCTGGAAAAACACCTCAATTTATATTCAGGATTTGAATCAGAACTATTAAAATCTAAATCCCTAGTGCTGAAATTAGGAATACAATTTACTAAAATAAGAGCAATATGCTTAAACATTTCACTTAGTTGTGTTCACTCAGTCTTTGTTTGAGACTCTTCCAAAGAAAACAACCACAGATTTTACTGAGTCAACCATATGATAGAAGCAAGGGCCAGATGGAGAACTAGACTGTTTCAGTGCACTCACAGATGGAGGAGATTGTAAATTATATACTCAAGATATTTTACACCACTCTGTATTTTGAGTAAACAATGAAATAAGATACCAAAAGGCTATCACTGTTGTCCGTAGAAGTGACAGTTCCTATTTGCAAAACTATGTTAGCGTGTTATACTTGAAACATTTCACCTTAAAAACAGTTTTGATTTCTGAAATTCCTTCATTTCTCGCTTCCAAGAGATCAGTTTCAGTAACTATCGGGTACAATAGCTTAATCTAAACCAATCCCAGATGAAATAGCGATAGATTCCTAGCAATTCCCTAATCTGATTGCTCTCAAATGGAGCCAAATACTGGTATTCTCAAGAAGTTACATAAACAAAGATTTACTGCTTTAAATAAAGAAATCATATGATCCCACGAGATGAATCAAAGTAGTAAATGAGTTTAGCTCGGCTACAAAACAAAACTCTTGAGTTGCACCAGTTGTAGATTTTAATGTAACATTTTTCTATGTCGTAGTACTAACCGTGCCCAAGGTATTCACTGGGAAAGAGTATGCAAAAGTTCTCTCACAATCATCATGGAAACAAAAATAACAAAAGTGAATGCAGCTCAAATTTGTAATATTAACTTTTTTCTTCATGAAAGACAGTAGTTATATAAATATGAACGCTTAATACTCTATCTACAACGAAGCATTAATTTCAAGAGATTGTCATTAACTTTTTAAGCACATAAAAAGTCTTCAGACTATACAGCATATTTGTTTAAGGAAAAAATCTATTGCCTTTACTAACTAAAAATGCAAAATGCTGGAGACTTGAACTAAGATTAAGTTTAATGAAGCAAACAGTTGTAATCTACACAGATTTAATATAATAGATTTAATATAAAATTAAAGCAATACTACTCAGGTTCATGGTGGAGTGTGCTATAAAGATATGATGCAAATCAATATAAAAAATTATTTGGTCCTTTTCATTTCTCTTCCTCTAAGAGAACAGACCACTACCACCTCCTCCTATCTTTATTACAGAAATCAGTTTCTGCAACTAACTGTTCAGCTGCGTGCCACAGAACTGAGGAGGTAACTAGTCCAGTTAATGCTGAATTTTGTTGGACAGTGTTATAAAGTTCACTTGTAGCCTTTTTCAGCATTTAGGAAAGCTTTTTCCTGAGAACTTATAACATAGATTTAGAAAAACAACTGGTAAAAGGAAGATCTTCCCCTACATATGTTTCACTTCCGCTCTTACCAGTCTTTCCCAGTCTCTTCCAATCCACAGTAGCCTAATTTACAGTATGGTATTTGTAAGATATAGCTTCCTTATCTAAATTTGAGGGGGTTTGAGTTATCTAGTTTTCCTGTAGCATGGGTGCCAGTTTGAGACTTCACGAGGCAAAGGCCAAGCACCCGTTTTTACCCTAGAAGCAATTATACCCAGCTTCTATTGCGCTCCTGGAATTCAATCCAAGTCTCTATGTTCGTGTAGTGCCGGCTGCCTCTACACTGTGCCCCCATAGCTCTGCAATAGTACCAGCTTTTATGCTTCACCTTTCTCTAGAAGTGCATTGTTATTGCTTCAGTGTCTGCTGAACAGCTTTTATCTCCATCAAGCTGTATTATTTAGTACTTTGTTTAAGTGCTACCCTCCTGTCCTTGCTTGCATTGTTCTTTACCCACCAGGGATGAAAGACAGATTTTAAATATTTACAGAGGTTTACACCAATGGGTTAACTCCTAAAAGAGCAGAGAAAAGTGAAACCTATTGACTCTGCACTACACTGGATTGCATGTAGGATCCCACACATTGGGCAAAACTCTGCTGACTCTAATACAAGGAGAAGCAAACTAGAGTGTCTCAGGTGGTCTCCACTGGCTGTACTGAGAGCCATACAGACTGTATACACGCTGTATGAAAAGCACAAAGGAGTCTAAAGACACTTTGTTCTTCATCACATAGTTTCTCAAGACAGTGTTAAGCCCTTCTCCTTCCTCACGAAAGCTGACAATACTGGCATTCGAACAGCCATTAAGTAAGTTTGGCTGGACAGTAACACTCAAAGGGTTGTTGCTTGGCTCAACGTCCAAGCAGAGACAAGTGACAAGTGGCGTTACTCAGGGGTCAGTATTGGGACCAGTGGTGTTTAACATCTTTGTCAGAGATACGGGCAGTGGGATTGAGTGCACCCTCAACAAGTTTGCTGACAACACCAAGCTGTGCAGTGCGGTCAACACACTAGAAGGAAGGGATGCCATCCAGAGGGACCTTCACAGGCTTGAGAGGTGAGCCTGTGAAAACCTCATGAAGTTCAAGAAGGTCAAGAGAAAAGTCCTGCAAGTAGGTTGGGGCAATCCCAAGCACAAAGACAGGCTGGACAGAGAATGGATTGAGAGCAGCCCCAAACAGAAGGACTTGTGGGTGTTGGTTGATAAGCAGCTCAACATGGCAATGTGCGCTTGCAGGCCAGAAAACCAACTATGTCCTGGGCTGCATCAAAAGAAGTGTGACCAGCAGGTTGAGAGGGGTGATTCTCCTCCTCTACTCCGCTCTCCTGAGGCCACACCTGCAGTACTGCATCCAGCTCTGGAGTCCTCAGCACAGGAAGGACACGGACCTGTTACAGCAAGTCCAGAGGAGAGCCATGAAGATGGTCAGAGGGCTAGAGCACATCCTGTACGAGCACAGGCTGAGAGAGCTGGGGTTGTTCAGCCTGGAGATGAGAAGGCTCTGACGAGACCTCAGAGCAGCCTTCCAGTACTGAAAGGGGGCTACAGGAGAGATGGGGAGGCACTCTTGAGCAGGGAGTGTAGGGGTACAACAAGGGGTAATGGTTTTAATCTGGAAGTGGGCAGATTTAGTTTAGATATTAAGAATAAATTTTTTCCTGTGCGGGTGGTGAGCACTGGAACAGGTTGCCCAGAGAAGCTGTGGGTGCCCCATCCCTGGAGGGGTTCAAGGCCAGGCTGGATGAGGCTTTGAGCAACCTGGGCTAGTGGGAGGGGTCCCTGCCCATGGCAGGGGGGTTGGAACTCAATGATCCTTATGGTCGCTTCCAACCCAAACCATTCTATGATTCTGTGATTAACTCCTTCTCCAGTGAAATATGTTGCGGTATGTTAACAAGGTTCTTTGTAAAGACACGTTTCTCTGTGAGAGAGCATCTCTGGAGGGTAACACTGCTTGTGTCCCATTGCAATTTCAGTTTGATACCAGATTTGATTAAACCGTAACCCCGCATTTGGCTGTGTCTACTTGACCATGTAGTGAGGACTAATAGCACCAGACCTGCAGAGTAAACCCAAATTGACACACTCTTTGAAATCTAATTCAGAAAAATCTAGGCTTAGCATTCTGTCCACTCTTAACATTTGTCTCCTGAAGAACTTGCATAATTAATAAAATTTCAGATTGCATTTCGTCTCCTCAACACTACTGGTTTGGCTAGCCATAGCTCCTCAAGTTCTGCTAAGATAAATGAAGTGTAATGTTTATTTCCATGATTTCACACAAATATTTTTAAATCACATTTGCTTTGGTTTAGTGAATGAAATATAAATATTAGGTGAAAAGACACTCGGCATTTAGTGTAATTGACTAGTGGTAGTTAATTTTTGGTTCATATGTTGAGGTAAAGTTCTCCAAGATTGATTTGCAGTCAATGAGATGAAGATGCTGCATCACTTTCATTCACGATTAGAAATAAAATCATTAAATAAATAATTGCAGTGACTTTACCTCTCTCACAACTGTTACGGTATCAAGTGAGTTTTTTTGTGTTAAATAAAGTTAATACCTATCACTGATACTAGTTCGGTAGATCCATTATTTGAGAAAGATCAATCTTGCAAATTGAAAAAAGTACCAATGTGGCAGAAGGCACAGAAAGGGCACATAGAACAGGGAAAGAGTTCTTACTTCTCATTACTTACTGAGCAACCCATAAAACACAGAAAGCAACACCAACAGCCGGGTAAGCATGCCATTTTTTTGTCTTTTAAATTAAGCCTCAGATAAATTTGACTCATTTCTAATCTTCCTTTTCCACAGTTGTCTCCTGTGATAGTCACACTCTCTTCAATAATCTATTTTGGTGACCTAATGCAACAGGTTTTTCCTTCAATTGCAAATTATGTCAGTATAATTCAGTTCACTTTTATTATTTCTTACTCAAAAGATACAATCCCCGAAGAGTTCCAGAAGACAGTTGGATACTCGCTGCTTTAATCACCAATATAAATGGTAAAAATTCATCCTTTATACAAATATAAATATATTTGTCTAAATAGTCTCTGAAGATCAACAGTTATTTTTAAATAAATTAGATGTTATTTCTTGATTTAACAAGAGGAAGAGAGAATATTTAGGTAAATATAACCAAAATTCAATCAGATCAAACCCTGATAGTTTCATATCAAGAGAGATGCTTTCCCCTTTCTCAATGAGTAGCCCATCTAGCTCAGGTTTATGGTGATGAGAAGTTCAATATAGTAAAGACTTCCCTGCATGATTAATAGACTGCTTATGCAATAAAAACACGTTTATGTAGCACAGCTATTCCTACTGAATCTATTTCAGTTGCATACTTCTGTCTCTGTTTGAACATGTTCTTATTACAACTCTAAGATCTTCTGGCTTGGAATCCAAAACATGCAAATGTTACCAACAGTGGTTCCTTTAAGCAATTAGGTACATACAAACGTTCATATCTCGTGTTGCTACATATCGAATGGATCAACTACCTCATTTAACATACTTTGACAAACTGAAAACTGATCTTGCATCTTTCCAGATCATATATCCATTTATTCGAGGTGTTTAACACTGACAGCTACTTTGAATGACTTATGAGTAACATGAGGGAAGATGCACTGTATTTTGCAAGACTAACTACAAGTTCAGAGGGTAGTAGCTCCTAAGCATTTTCCAGTCTCTTTTGTTGACTCACTGTAAATGAACTTCATCAAGACTTTAATGTACAGGTTCCAAATTAAATCAATTATTTTGAGTTCTTCACACTCTGAGTTCCCAAATGGAAAAGTCAAAACAAAATGGCCATCATCTAAACATTAGCTTGTAGGTCACATATTGTTGATAAAAAAACCCCACTATCTAGTACGGTACTGTTCCCTAGTAGTGTGTGGTAATTCACTGCAGATCAAATGTTAACTATGCAGCAGGAGTTAGCTACAATATTGATCTTCTAATGCCACTCTCTTGACAGAACAACCTTTCCTGTTACACTAAGTCCAATACTGCAATTAATGAACTTGGTTATAGTGCTTAAAATAAATAAATAAGCCCCTGTAATATAATAGAAGAGGAAACATTTATGTGATGAGGTACAATAAACCAATCTGCTCATGTGCTTTTGTCTAATTCCTCCATGAAATTACTTCTGCCTCAGAAGTACAATGTAGAGCCCCCAAATTAAATACAATTAATTCAGTGGATTAACTTTGCACAAACAGCACATTAATACACCCAGAGGGCTACAATAACCTCTCTTACTAGTGTTCATATAGTTTTATAAACCCTTTGAACTAGATCACTCTCCTCTCCTGTGCTATGACCATTTATTTTTGGCACTAGAATATCTATCTTGATCTTCTGTTTGAATTCTAGGACTCATCTCCGAGTTGTGTTGTGGCTATAAACTGGTGACTATCAGGTCCATGTAGGGAAGGACAATGATCAATCAGGGCCAGACCACTATACAGGTTTAAGTGGCACAGCTGCTCCTAGGATAACTCTGTCCCACAAACAGGTGAGAACCTCAAGGGATAACCTCATACAATACATAGTCACTAGTACAGGTGATACAAAAAGACTGATATTATAAAACCACTATCACATGCTTTGATTCAAGATTTAAAACCCTCTAGGGTATGCCTGAAAGCAGAGGGACCTCTGAACAGATCTAAACCCACAGCACCCTGGGGACAATCCAAGGATTGCACTATGCCACAGGACACTGTATCTCCTTGAAAACATACAGGACAAAAGAACTAAAGATCTGCCAAAATACCCTCCATGGCAGATCAAGCTAAATTTAAATAACATTGCATGATACAAATCAGGAAGTAGTCATTTTGTATATACAATAAGCTTTCAGATGAGAGTTCCTTCTCTTGGATTTCAGATCTGGGGTTATAATAGTTAATTTCATAAAGCTGCCAAATTGCTGTTCAATGGCAGTCAAAAAGGTAAATTGAGTCTCAGACAGTATTAAGAAAGGAACAAAGACCAAAACACCATTATGCAGTTTATGGTGGACTCTTATCTTAAATGCCAACAACTTTTGGTCTCCCTGTCCTCAAAAAGAATGAAATAGAGGGGAAAAAAAAAAAAAACCAAACACATAGAGGGCTGACAAAAACAACCAAACCAATTAAATATTTTGCATTAGAATCAACAACGAGTCCTCAGCCTTTAAGATTGAGGGAAAATTTTGATAGAAGCCTATAAAATCAAGGGTGGCATGGAAAAATAAAGCTTAAATGCCACAGGTATATGGCAGGTTCCAAACAAATAAAAGACACGGTCCTTCACGATACCCAAGAATTACACTAAAGAAGAAAAAAATAAAAAGACATTTTCTTTCTTTCTTTATAAGAATTCCTTTTTGTTCAGCACATTGAGTAAATCTCAGAGAAAACTGAAGTCAGGCATGAGTTCAACAGGGAATCATAAATCAGTAAAATGAGAAGCATTCCTTTAAAAATAGGTCAGGTTACATTGCAATATTAATCCTCCTCTAAGTACCGGTTGCTTTATCTACATTCTGTTTTCTTACATTGCAAATGCCTTCAACTATCGTGAATTATTTTATGCAGAGTATCATATTGGTGTCCAACCTGTTCAAACCGCACAGAACTCTTGTTCAGCATTGAAGGTTTTCTCAAACATTTAAAAAGGAGATATATACACACACTACATAGCGAATCACTGATGAAGCAGAATAAATGGGTCACACAGTGTTTTTAAAAGTCTATTACTGTGAAAATACATGCACACTAATGGGATGTTAAACCAGGTTCTCTGCAAGTAGGTCATGCAGCATTTTTGTAGTCTATTAGAACATACACATGCGTACTAATGGACTACAAAACTGGATTCTGCAGAAATAAGAAGATTAGAGAGACCAAAAAAATACTATGATATAGACAGGGTCTGAGGAGGTTGCTCTATTAGACAGCTGAATATATTTGTCAGGGATAGTACGTTTCCTGAAATATTTCTGTCTCTTTTCTTACGAAGTTGTTTGGAACAGCCTCTAGGGTAATCATGCTTTCTGTTAGCTCAGAGCAGTAAAAATGTAGCTCACTTCTATAACTGGATGTTAGAAAGGAATTCTGCCTCTAGAGAGAATTACTTTAAGCAGTTGAAAGTCTGAGAAAAGGAAGCTAGAAGATGACAGAAACAAAACTAAAGTCATATTTAAAGCTATCATTCATTCTCCTATGATTTTGTTGACAGAATAATTAAACTTACTTATAAAATAAAATTAAAAACCACATTGAATTGGCATAGCATATATCTACAATAAATAAAAGTACAGCAATATAATATAAAGGATGTAAAACAACATGACTAAAGTATAAATATCTTCTATACTTTAATTTAAGAATACAAAATATTTATACTTAATGCTAATCTAAATCTTTTATATGCAAACATATTTGAAACCCACCAGACAGGTTCATCATTTCTATTTCTAAGTGATTTGTCACAACAAAATCAAGAGATACAGAAGCAAGAGATTTTTCAAGGGTGAAAACACAAACTGACTTTAAGAAGCATATTATACATCTCAAAAGTGACAATGTTTTGCTCTGACTAGTTGCAACTTTACATACCATATGGTGGCTGCACTGGGATCTAACTACTCAAGAACCTAAATACATTCACAGCTTAAGTGCAGATGCAGTATCAGAGTGCAAGTTTTGTGTCATGGCCTTGCACTATTTTTTTTTTTTTTTTTTGAAAGCAGGCTCTTCTGAACACATGACCCAGCACAGGAGGCTTGCTGAGGCCCCACCTTTCCTTAACTTGAGAAGCACAAAGTCCTTTAAGAATGACAGTGCCTTACAACCTGTAATTCATATGAATAACACATCTTTATCTTGCCAGATACTTGACAGCCTAGCTACTGATTTGAATTGTATTTGTTTGTAGATACACTCCGTGTAGATTCCATAGTGCCTGCCTGACTGCACTGCCAGGCACCAACTCATAAAGAACTTTTTAAAATGTCAGTCAGAGGTGGATGCAAATAGATTTTTATGGAATTGCATCTTACAGAATCAAAAAAGCAACCAAATTGGAGAACAAATTTCAGGGAAAAAGCAGCTAAATTTCCCAACATTATTGTTTTGGGGTTTGTTTTTTCTGATCAAATATTATTTCTTATTATTCTCCCATCCTGACACTGTTGCATTACAGTTAACCCCAGAGGACAACCATGCAGCTGGAACCTAACATAGGAATTGCATAATATTTCAGTTACTTATCAGAGTGACATCAATGAGGGAGATCATTGTAGGAACAGGAGTAGAAGATACTAATAGATTTCAACCCCAGAAGCCACCCCATACTTCCAGGAAAAAAAATAGAAAACTAACTTCTTAGAAATGAAAGTTAAAATCAGCTAAAAGCTACATAAGGGGTGATAATTCTAATCATAGGAGGTTCCACTTGAACATAAGAAAGAACTTCTTTCTGGTGAGGGTGACAGAGCACTGGAACAGGCTGCCCAGAGAGGTGGTGGAGTCTCCTTCTCTGGAGACATTCAAAGCCCGCCTGGATGCGTTCCTGTGTGATCTGATCCCGGTGTTCCTGCTCCGGCAGGGGGATTGGACTAGATGATCTTTCGAGGTCCCTTCCAATCCCTAACATTCTGTGATTCTGTAATCACAAGCATCTAAGGTTGATACTCTCCCACCAGACCATAACAAACTTCATTCATTCAGTATGCTTTCATATCTTTCCTTGGCTAATGAAAAATACACCTAGGATGCAGCACAAAGGAGGCACAAACTTCAGATGAGAAAGGTGGAGAGGGTAGAAGCTATGTTTTACTTCTTTCAGGAAGAGAAAGTCGGAAAGTGGTGATATTTCCAAATTACATTACTAATTGAGTGTTTATTGATGAACAGAGCGATTAGAGAGAGAAGTGGTGGCTTTAGCTTTCCATTGAAATGAAAAATGAAGCTGGTTGCTGCTTACAAAATTACATCTCATCTTGTTTAGGTTAAGTAATTGCATATTTTCAAATATTTCCAAGAAATTTCAAGAAAATAGTTGAATCAGCAGGTGCCAAAACAAACGGCTGCTTTTAATAACAGAAAAATATTTCATAAATGCTTGTCCCAGACTTTATAACAAACTTGAAGATTTACCACTATCTTTGCCAAATTTATTTCTAGATCAGAACTTAGAACTAAAAAAACAAAATTTACTCTGATGACTATAGTAGGACTTCTCCTGATCCTTGCCATCCCTCAGTTCACAAGCACTCATGGTACTTTGTGTCACAAGCTGGGAGTCAAGCTAGAACACACAGGTCTCTAAATAAATAATTCCCTCAGTAAACTACTGAATCTCAAACAATTCCCTCAAGAGGTTTAACTCGCACAGTAACGTAAACCTTTAGGTGGGTACAAGATTAATTTTGTTTCGTGCCACCTCCTGTCCCTGAGAACAAGGGGTCTCGCTCCCACCAGGTTAACCCAGCAGAGGATGACTCAGACCACAAAAACAGGTCCTGTTTCCTTTACCTCCTACTGCTCTTCTCTCCTCTCTTGCATGGAAAAGAGAAATAAGGAAATGTTCTTTGGCTTACGAGAGTCCAAAAGATACAGAGTAGACAGGTGCCTCTTCCCCTCTGCCACCATCTTCCTCAGCTTCTATCTTGCTACTGGCAGTTCCTCCCCTTACATCATTTTCCTCCTCTCTCAGGATACATCCCAGTTCTGCTGGACACATCTGTTTTATGGGACACCCCAAGCCAGACACACATCAAGTCCCTAATAAGACAGAAAATACTTCACATTTTAAGCAGAGAAAAGTCAGAAGGATGAGGGACAGGACTCAGAAGTTTTCCTGACAGCCAGCCCAAGAACTTACCTGCAGCCCTGCAGATCCAGTCAGCCAGCCATCCGCCATCCGCCATCCCCCCTCCCCCCCTACACTCAGAATTAGCTCCAGAACCTTCTCTGGGAGGTGCTGCCCCACCCAGGGAGGGTCTGCTCAGCTCTCCACCCCCCCTCGCTACCCCCCCTCGGCAGGACTCCCCACAGCAGCTGTAGCCTCTGACTGTTAGCCCAGGGATCACCCCAGGACTGAGGACACAGGTTTTTCCCATTTTTTCCTCATTTGAGCCCAGCTGTGGACACTAATTAGACCAGCCACCCTCCCTGACTGAGCTGCACAGTTATCACAGCTCACCTCCAGAGGTGAAGGAGGAGAATTCAGATGCATGTGGTTTGCAACAGGGAATTATGGAGTTTGGTTTTTTACACTCAGAATTTTAGCAAGCTCGATAATACTCTTTACTGCTTTGCTGTGATGTAATTATGCTGCATGATCAAAGACAATTAATCACTTGTATTTGTTTAACCTAAAAGAATAGATCTTGTTTCCAAGGTAATCTGTGTCTCCTTGTTCTGATTCATACCTTCTCCTTTGTCACATGAAAACCATTATCAACATCAGTTGTGGGGTTTGTTTTGCCTTTCTTTTTTTTTTGCCCTTTGGTTTTTTTAGTCTCAAAATGAGAACAAGGAAAGGTTACAATGCAACTGTGAAAGCTCAGTGTATGAAGACAACCAGAAAACACTGAAAACAAAAAAAACACTCAGATAATGCAGAAAGATTTATGTGAAGGATATATACTCATATTATCAGATAATACTCATCTTGTGATGTAACTTGGAAGATTATATTGTTTATATTCTAGAATTAGCACAACTTTTAAAAACAAAAGCTTTTAAAAACAAAAGATTTTTGGCACCTAGGAACTTTAAAATAAGATTTAAAAAACCTATGGACCATTCAGGCACCTACATGATAGTCACTATAAGTAAGTAATTTCCTGTCACTGTTTTTTTTTTCCACCAGCAAATAAGCCTTTAATAATTAAAGATCTAGAAGTATTGAGAGAGCAACAGGCTCTAGAATGAGGAAATGTATAGACTACATTCAAAATGCAAGTTATATTGTCAGAATTTACTGACTTGCACCCAGGTTTAGGTTTTTTTTGAGCTGTTCTCACCACCCACAGTGAACACTTGCCACATGCCACTTGTTAAAAGTAAGACAAATGCATTCTGTTATGCACCTGGATGGGCAGGAGGTGGTTTTACTTATTTTTTGTCAGCTTACAACCCTTACAATTTCCCCTGCAGGTTTGATTTCAATAGAATTCCCAAAGTAAACCACTTCATAAGGGTTCTTGACTTTCAGCAGCTATAAAAAATAACTCCTAGTGTCAGCAGAAACAGAAGAGACTGTTTTCATCTAAAATGACCTTCTCATTTCTGATGCCTTCACGCAGAGCAGCTTGCCTTAGGAATCAAAGGATATGAATGTCCATTCAAATAACTCTTTTTAATTTATACTTCAGTGTTGGCCTGGCAAAAAAGGTTTTGACATGGCAAGAAATACCAGTTCTCATGTTACTAAAGAATCCAGAAATAGCCAAAGAAAGAATAATAATCAACATGGAAAAAACCATCAAAATTCACAGTAAGCTATCTGCATGGGCTGCTGCTAAACAGCAGCTAAGGTAAGAGACGTGCAGTATGTCAAATGACATCAAAATTGCAGCTGTTGATCAGAATTAAAATGAGGTTGTGTGAAATCACCACCAAGGTTTTAGCACAGTATTTTGTAGTAGCATGTGGTTTCCCATGGACTGTTTTCATCCCATGCATTTTTTCCCAAATCCCAATTCGTGGGATAAATACCAACCAGACTTCTAAGTAGTACCTTACTAGCTTTTTCGGGATGTCAGGAGATGGGGGCAGAGAGGAATTGGGGTTTGGTTTGAGGAAAGGAGTTGGGGTACTTTTTTATTTTGTAGATAAATAACATCTGAGAAACACAAAGTTCAATTCCAGGAAATACTCAGTCGACCTGTGAATCTAAAATATTGATCTGAGTTTTTGCAAAAACTCTGAATTCCAGAAAGACTTGTTGTATCATCATAAATACTCATTTTAGCATTTAAATCTCTGAAGTTCTTAGCCAGGAACTATTATATTGCTCTTAAATTCATAATAAGTGGTTATGAGAATGCAAAATTATGCAAAGGCCAAAGTTACTCTTAATAGCAAGATCTCACTGCCCTCAGTAATTCAATTAACAAAAATGGTCTCCAGTTCATGTAATTTTAAACAAGGAGGTATTCTACTCAGGTGCCTGTCCATCTGGTTCCTCAGCATGAAAATACTTACCAAAGAGCCCAGTTCACAAGAGTCACTCTGTCATGGGAAAATTCCACACACATTATGTGAAATAGAAAAATAACAAGTTTGGAATGTGACAACTCAAATTGACTTTAATAAATACAAAGGCAGGGCACAAAAACTTGACATATTGTACAAACAAAGCAGATTTCACACTATGTGCAGCCCTGAATGATCATTCATATTTTACATAGCACGTTAAGAAATAAAAGAAAAAGATGTAGACTGACTGCAAAGGAAATTGGTCATGAAGGGAGCCTTAACATAGAACTGCATCACTTTTCAAATTAAGAATGAAAGCATTTTCATGCTGACTTGCCTATAATATGGAGAAAGTAGGAATAATTGCTCTGCTTTAACTTAGAGTTAACAGACTTGCGATATTGGTCACTGATAGAAGAAATATTTCCGCATCTTATAAAAAAAAAAAAAGAAAATTTAAAAGAGAGAGAGGGAGAGAAAGATAGAGAAAGTTAAGCAATAGCCATCCTATAAAAAAAATCAAAGTGCATTTCCAGAAGGTAGCAAGGTAGCATTGCAAACATCATTAGCTAGAAAATACGGAGGAGGCAATTGTAGTCTTGTAGTTCCTGCAAACCAACTGTCCCTCATAAGCAGATTTAGGACTTAATCAAAACTCCCTGAACTGCCTCTAATCTAGGGGGAAGTCCAAACAAAGACTGGAACTGTGTATTTGACTTCTGTCTCTGTGGATTGAATCAAAACCTCTGCTATGAAAGATCACTAAATTAGGGCTTCCCTCAGAGGCAGGGAATGCGATTGTTCCCTGGTATGAATAGGCCAGGTCAACCAGCATAGCTGATCACACTCCTGCAGAGCAGCTGGCTGCATTCATTCAAAATGATAACGATGAAGAGTTCAAGAGCAACTTCAGCTACCTTTTGCAAAGTATTAAAAGGAGAATTTAGCCAGATCCTGCCAACTTGAACATTTACCCCTGAAGTATCCCAAAATATTTCTTTTAAGCAAATTGACCTAAACTTCTGTTTCCATATTAATGGGAATCTTTATAAATACTGAGACACTAAGCATTTTTGCTGAAAAGCTGTGGGGCACTTTTCCCTTCACTGTATCAGAGAATTTATGCTTTTTCTCTTTAGTAGTGGAAATATACCTCCTTTGTTTCCTCTTAGTTCTAGCCCTCTTGCCTGTTATCTGTGTGTCCCTTCTTAACTGAAATTCCTATCCAACTTTGTCCCTGCTGATTTTTTCTATTCCTTGGCATATGCCCTTAGTTACATGCGCTTTTCCCCCATTTTGTATGGTTTCTATTTGATCTTCAAGTCAGTGAAGAGCTCCTGATACAGCAATTACGATTTCTTTCTATCATTCGTATTTCACCTCCACACTGTATAACATGTACAAACGCAAACTCTCAATCTCCCTTAGCAGCTGTACTCTCTTATCCCTTACATTATCTTCCCAAGAAATCCTATAAATCAATACCCTGAATTTGTGGAAATCTGTTTCTCTGAAATGTATTATTCTGCTGCTCCAATACCTTCTTTTCCTTAAAAGGCAAGTTCTATCTTTTATATTTTTTTACCTTGTGCTTTCAATTTAGCTTCTTAGTTCCCCCTTTATTATTATAGAATCATAGAATCACAGAATGGTTTGGGTTGGAAAGGACCTTAAAGATCATCTAGTTCCAACCCCCCTGCCATGGGCAGGGACACCCTCCACTAGCCCAGGTTGCTCAAAGCCTCATCCAGCCTGGCCTTGAACCATAAGCAATTGAATTCAAATATTGTTGTGATCTACAATCACATAATCCTTTTTCAAGTTTCATAGGGTTACACCAAAGTAACATTTGACAACTGATTACGAAGCTTTTATTTTGCAACATAAAAAAAAAATTATATCAAAAGTGGTTTGGAAGAGAGCTACAGATTTTAAAGCTTCCCTAGATGAGCAATAAAAACACTGTAGAGTCAGCTACAATGCCACTGCGGTTCACGCAGTCTAAAAAAAGGAATACAGAATAAAAGAATATGCAGGATTCAAGGTCAAGCACAATTATTTCAGAAGTTAACAGAAACAGTAACCTTGAGGTGGCCAGGGCTTTGCAGTGCATCTGCAGAGACTATTCACTTGTAGCAAGCTCCCAAAAGAATACTGAAAGGCTTCTAAACACCAAAGAGACAAGTTTCATCGGAGTTTAACTAAAAGAGTTGCCTTCTTAAACAGAGAAGTCACAAAAAGAAGATGAAAGCAGAACACCATAAAATTAAATTATACACAATTCTTCCCAGCCCACTATCCACACAGCACATCTTTGGTCCTAGAGTTGATTTTACCAAGCTCTTTAATTTTCTGAGTTGCAGAAAAATCTACCCAATCTCCTCTGGTCCTTCCACCCCCTCTAAGGTGAAGCTGGCTGCTCCTAATTCTAGCCGCCTCACTTGCTCCCAGTGTGGTCTTCATAACCTCCTCTCCAGGCAGGCTCTATTACACCCAATCTTCTTAGAGAAACTTGATGCCAGTACAAGTGGGAAAAAAAAAAAAAATTAAAAGAATCAAATACTGTCCATAAGAGACAGCAACAGAAAAAGAATAAGGTCAAATCTCAGAAACTCTCCACAAAGTGTTCCTTCATTCCCCAAGGACCAAACTCAGCACATTCAGGGTCCACATCTCTGGAGCAAACTTGTCACAGGAAACCCCTATGAGCTGTGACCCAGAGTTTCTACTGTCCATTAATGGAACTGACCCACTAGTCTCATCCAGTAAAGGAAATGCTTAACTTTCAATATCTGCTGGGTATTTTATTTTATCAGAAAGTTTCTAACAGCTTTTGTTGACAATTACTTCCCGAGCAATAAGTAAATTCAAAGAAAAACAACTCTGTGACTGCAAGCAGCTGCAGCACTTCTAGTTAATGCACAGTCAGTCCAAGCTGTGGCCGTGCATGCACCATTCATTAGCCCCATCTGGGTACTCACACAAAGGCGGTGACACAGCTGAACACCATCTATGAGGCTGCCCCAGGCAGAACATTTGGCTATTTTCTTGAGCAGAAGATATCTGTAATCAGCTTTTTGTCAGAGCCCAGTGGTGCATCATGCATGGAAATCAATAACAATTTCCTTCTGTTGCCTAAGTCTTCATTATATTTATGTTTTAAATGAAATAGAGCTTCATCTAAACTGCTGACTGCAACTGTGTTTTGGTATAACACATCATTTGAGAATCTATCTTTTACATTTCTATGGGGGGACATACATACTCCTACATCTAAAATGCTTTAGTTTTACAAATAGGGGAAAAAAAAAAAAAAAACACCACTTTGTTTGCATATAAAAGTTCATGGAAATCAGATCATAGCTTGATTTTTTTGTTTTCTCTAATCAGTGGAAAACAAGTTGAACTTAACCGTCCATTTCCAAAGGGAGTCTTCAAGCATTTTAAATTAATTAGGAATAGTCTACCAAGATCTTTCACTTGGACTTAATCTGCTTCTTGGGGTCTGAAAACACAACAGACGATGTCAATTGGAATGTCACCTGGAAGAATTACCAGGCTCACTAAACAGTCATTTTCTTGGCCATTACACTGAGCTGTCAGAATAAAAATGTTTTCTCTTCCTAGCCTCTCATTTCAGTAGGGATCAATTTACATTGCACACATAAATCTACAAAAGACAGATTGAATGAGAGATTACCTAAAAATAAAAGCTTGTAATGTAGTTTTAAACTTAAAAGTACATCAGAAAGATGCATTTGGCTTAAGCTGAAAGATGTGTAATCTTTTTATTTGTTTCTGTTAATCTGTCCTGTGAAAACAGACTAGAATTTTTTTAATTCTCTGGTCTGTGAAGGTTTCCAACTAGTCCACTTCAGTGGAAATTGAAAAGGAGTTTTTCCTCAAATTATTTTCTCAGAAACAACTTCAGCATGTCTTACACAGGTGAAGTTTCAAAGGTCTGAACATTAACCTAAGGGACAAGTGATACAGCAATCATTCCAGAGCACACACAGCTTCAGAAGACACTGCAAGGAAGGTATTTTGTTCACACATTTCCAAAAAAATCAAGAATCAACGCTTAGCAAGGAAGTATTTCTAACAATTGACTGTTACTATAAATGGAAGAGGTCTCTTACATAAGATAATGCAGTACTCATGTAAAATGCATGCCCTAGACATCTAGACACCATCATGTTTATACACTAAGAAAAAAAAACGAAAAAATAAACAGAAAGTATCCCTGTACATTCCATTCACTTTACCTTCTTTGTATACATACTTAACTACAAAATACAGTTTTATGTCTGCAGCAAATATTCCATTTGTTGGGTTTGGGTCTTATCTACAGCATCAATATCTATCAGTAGCAAGTTTTACATCTGCATCATAAAAATGTTCTGAATTAACATCAACCCTTCACAGATACAGCAAATTGATGTCATTATTTTTGCTGTATGCAACACATACACATTCATTTAATTTGTTTGCAATGTATGTTTCAATATAATTCCTGCAATATCTAAATAGACTAATGCTGGTGGACATGGAAAGTTGAAATAAAGCAATAAATATTCTATATACTTTCACCAAAAAGATGTGGATCATCAACACTTATGATACAGACATATAGTAAGGTAGAGGATTGAAAGTTTAAATATTCTGAGGAAATTAAACTGAGATATACATAGTAGGGTTTAGATAAGGAAATATTCAGGTGAGGCCACTACAAGAATTTTCTGAGGTTCTTTGTGCACTGAAGCCTCTTAGGCAATGAGATCATATCACCATCACTTCTTTTTGAACTGCTTCACATTCTGCTTCTCACTATAATGCATTAAAAATGGCTGATTAGAAATGAATTTGTGCCAGGAGTAGATGAGATGAGACAACTTTCCAGCTTGAATCTGCACTTTAAAAAGGATGGGCATGTTCTCGGTTTAATGCTGAAGACTAGAATTGCAGTCAGTTCCCCCTTCATTGTCTGTATCTAAAGTATTTAGGTGGCTCAGCTGAGAAAATACTTTTCTTGCTTTATGAAACACTGAGATCTGTATATACCCTACCAAGGCAAGATTAGAGAGGATTAAACCACAAAGCATGGGTCCAGTGCTTTTTAAATTTTAAATACCATTTCTCAATTTGAGGCTTCAATACAGCAGTTATACACATTTGTATCATTTTAAACACAGTTTTCTTGATGAAACTTGATACCTGTGTAGCTATCCTACTGAGATGGGTTGACAAATCAGAGGCAAGGAGCCAACATTTCTACTTTAAAAGTTGCAAGACAGTCATTCTACTATATTGCACTTTATTATCAATCCCTGTATAACATATATTCCAGAAGAAAACACAAATATCTCTATCAGAAAAACAATATGTCACAAAGGCTACTTTTCACTAAATGTTCCTGCAATCCCTTTCAGATTCAGTAAATGTTTTTATCCCAACATTCTTTACAAATTAGTTAGGATATCAATCTAGTCTTTAAGTATGATGTAACTCTTTACAGGTGTCTGAAGGTAGTTTTCAGATGTAAGATTATATTTCTTCCTTTACACACATTAGTGGATGCCCCATCCCTGGAGGGGTTCAAGGCCAGGCTCCAGCCCTCTGATTAATGTTGTGGCTCTCCTCTGGACTCTCTCCAACAGGTCCAGGTCTTTTTTATGTTGGGGGCCCCACATCTGAACACAGTACTTGAGGTGGGGTCTCTGTGGTAGAACGGCTCAGTGAGCAGGGACATCAGTATGTGCACAATCCAAACTTCGATAAAGAGGCCTCAGAGTCCTTGGGACTCTCCTCGAAAACAGCAAAGGGAAAGAGTAAAAGAACTGGTAAACAGCAGAGGAGGGAGGAAGGCTCAAGGATGGGAAAGAGAGGGGTATGCAAATGGACCGCATGCCAAGAGGGCAAGAACCAATGACCACAGGCTGCTGCTGCATGCACACTGCGTGCACGCAGGTAACAAACCAATCGTGTTAGAAAGCAAGCGCATGCAAGGCTTGGAATGCTATATATTCCCCCTGACCCTGAATAAAGTGAACAAGAAGCTTAACTCATATTGAGTGTTGTCTTGATTCCGGCCAGCTCCTTGCAACAGTCTCACGAGAGCGGAGAAGAGGAGGAGAATCACCTCTGTTGACCTGCTGCTAATACTTCTCTTGATGCAGCCCAGCACACGGTTGGCTTTCTGGGGTGCAAGCGCACACTGCCGGCTCATGTTGAGCTTCTCATCCACCAATACCCCCAAGTCCTTCTCCTCAGAGCTGCTCTCTATCCATTCTCTGCCCAGCGTGTATTTGTGCTTGGGATTGCCTCGACCCACATGCAGGACCTTGCACTTGGCCTTGTTAAATTTCATGAGGTTTGCATGGGCCCACCTCTCAAGCCTGTCAAGGTCCCTCTGGATGGCATCCCTTCCCTCCAGNGTAGATGATGCCAGTTTCTCTTCCTCTATCCACCAGTGCCATGGCCCTGTCGTAGAGAACACCAAATTTGTCAGGCACAATTTTCCCTTGGTAAAGCCGTGTTGGTTGTCATCAATCACCTGCTTGTTTTCCATGTGCCTTAGCATAGATTCCAGGAGGATTTGCTCCATGATCTTTCCAGGCACAGAGGTGAGACTGACTGGCCTGTAGTTTCCCGGGTCGTCTTTATTTCCTTTTTTAAAAATGGGGGTTATGTTTCCGCTTTTCCAGTCTGTAGGAACTTCACCAGAGTGCCACGACTTCTCAAATATGATGGATAGTGGTTTGGCAACATCTGCCAGTTCCTTCAGGACCCATGGATGTATTTCATCAGGTCCCCTGGACTTGTGCGCTTTCAGGTTCTTTAAATGGTCTCGGACCTGATCTTCTCCTACAGCTGGCAGTTCTTCCTTCTCCCAGTCACTGCCTTTGCCTTCTGCAACTTGGGCAGTGTGGCTTGAGCTCTTGCCAGTGAAGACTGAGGTAAAGAACTCATTAAATACCTCAGTCTTTTCTGTTGTTTTCAGCACCATTACAGGTTTTTGTAATCGACCCTTCATTTTCATTTAGCAAATAAAATACGTTTGGTTACTTTATAATATAAAATTAACGTGTCTCATAACATAAGGCAGCTTGAATTACTGTGTACTTTATGTATTTGCACTTGTATGTGCTCACACATCTTTTGTTTAATTAAACAAACAGCACCAATTTCTATGTGATTTAAATGCGGAAGTATCGCAGCAGAACTGTAGCAGCAACAAATAACTGAGAAGGCTGGTCAGGAGTTAGTAAAACTAATCACAAAATCCACCCATTGCAAGATACCCAAACAGATTTCTGCTATATTATAAATTGCACTCTAATCACAAAATTATACTACTTCCCATTTCAAGTTTCCTGTCATGAGATATCATTTGGGAGGACATTTTAAATTTGGCAAGCTTCAGCTTTGACATAAATATGCAAATAACAGACCCAGCACTTTGTTACTGTCCGCAGCTTCAGAGTCCTTCCAGCTCAGACAGGTGAACTGCCCTGACACACAATCTCCCTCTGCCACACTGATGGATACTTGTCAGATTTCATCTCCTAGAGCATCTTTGTCTTTTCCACAGAAGTTTCAATTTCATTTCTCATCTTGACAGACTATGGAAACATTTCTGGGTGGAGGCCTTTTTCATATTACAAAGACAAAGCTAACAGTGCTTGTTTTGTCAGTTGGTGATTCTTCTGCTTTGTTTGTTGTTCTAAATAAACATGCAGCACCTCTTGAAATACACGTTAAAAGCCTCCTCAGAATATTTATACGGAAGCTATTCATCCAGGCAATGAAGACATTTTGTAATAGGAGAGTCACAAAGACTTAAAATTGAGTTCTCATCCTGTTGATTAAAAAGCATCAATGCTGCATATAGAGGGGAAAAAAAGGGACAAAAACATATAAAATAAAGAGGCTTTAAAGGAAACAGTGTGAATCTACATCCAAAAGGGATCTAGGTAACAGAATTAGAAATAAAATAGTAAATAATTTACATTTTCATTTAAAAATTATTTTCTCAAGTAACAACTATAACAAGCACTAAAATGTTTCAATTATTACTGATTAATTGAGTTTGACTCTCCTAAGGTCTCAGAGGCATACTTGAATTATTTGCATAATTAACTTTTGATACCTGTTTTGTTTAAGGATTCGCTATGTAACTTGAACTCGACTAGAAGGTAAAACTCAGTTTTATTAGAATTGGGGATAAAATAAAAGAACAATCTATAAAATGAAAGAAGATAATGTTAGGGAATCTCATCAGCTGAAGAGTTATAAGACTTACACAAAGGAAGGTTAAGTACAGTCTCTAATTTGTGGATACAGAAGCTGAACCAGGACACAAGGAAACCTCGCTTCTCCAGTTCCAGAACATGGGCACCTGGCATCTTTTGCAGTTCTGCAAAATCCTATAAATGTGCTCAGTTTCACTAACAGACGATACATTCAATTAAGATACTACCACCCCAATTCAGACAGGAAAAAAAGCAAAGGTGTGCAGTACTGACACCTTGAAAAACAACTGCAAACATGCTAATGAAGGTTGCTTATTGAGTCAGCGACAGAGCTGTATGGAGAGACCTTATGCCACAACACTCCTGGGAAGCCAGATAACATGGAGCAGGTAATTCTGTGGCAGATAGTTCTTACATAATCTGTTCTTTATAGCTCATGACTTAGAAAAGAAAAAAACTAGCCAGCTGTACATGATGCTAGCCTACATTCATAGACACTGTAACTGGCATTTTCTTTTGCTCCTTCCCAAAATGTGTTTTAACTTGCAGTTCTTTCTTATGAGACAAACACACACACACACAACCTTGTGTTGAGAACAGTCTCTTACCAAGAACTATTCAAGCAGCACTTGTAGCCCTAAACCTTTAGGCAAGGACTTACAGGTATTCAGCTATTACATGGCAAACATTACTTTTAATATGACAGGAACTGCATATGCTGCATAAAGTGAGCCATGTAAGTGCATATTCACAATACTAAGAAGCAGATGGTAAAACCAGATTGTTCTCTTCCTTCACTTTTCCATAGCATCTAATATAGTGGGACTTTGACTCCAAGCAAGGTCTTTAAGAGTGAACGGTAAAATTCAAAAGAGAAATTAAATAACTGATTGAACAAACACAAGGTAAATGCTAAATGTCATGAAGGAGTTTACAGAGCACAATTTAAAAATAAACCAAAAAAAATCCGAATTAAATATTAAGCTCAATGTATTTTTCCATTGTTTTTCATTTTAATAAAGCTAGTAAATGGCTTGAACCAAAATGAAATAACAGACCAAGTAAAACCTCTCCTAGTTGCACACATAGATTGTACTAAAAAAGAACAATTTACAGCAGAATAAGTAGATATACCCCTCATGTAAAATTAATCCAACAGGCTTTAAAACCTGCTTGAAAGCTCAAGAATTTTTAGTAAAATAGGTGATTTATGACCTCTGCTTTGAGACAGATGTTAAAAATTGATTTGTTCAGCAGAAGTCAGCATCATGGAAAAAATCAATTATAGATTCAGTGAATGAAGCAGTTTGGTAAAGATTTACGAGCGTCATATATAATGAACTAAAAATCAAAGTCGTGTGAAAGAGGATCCACTCCCTTAACTATCCTTCAGACACTGAATTATGCCATTTGATACTTGTTTAGTGGTTTTAATATTCTGGAAAAAGTATCGCAGAAGATTGCACTTCTGGGAACAATGCCATCTAAATCAGCACAGCCCGTTGCATTGCCATCGTGGGATGGACTGCACCAAGTATAAGGGCGGCATTTTAGACCCCAACACGTCCATGCTGCTTCAGAGTGAAAAATGCACGTGGGTTGGCGAGTGGCTTGGTCTGCCTTCCTTACATCACCACCAGCTTTTTTTGCTTTAGTAATATGCAAAACATGCAGTGTCCCAGTAGGAATGAGTGCAATCAGACAGACAGTGCAATTTTGAATTACTCCGGTTGTAAGTATCATGCCGCTCCAGGGTCCAACTAACCCATGAGAGTCCCTTGAAGTGTCATTAACAGGGAAATCTCTGTGCACAGTGGTTTGCAGGTATGCAAGACAATGTCCTGGTGTGAAGAATCTTCTTATGTAAAGCGTTGCCATTTGGAAATGTGTGGGTTTTTCTGTATTCGAATAGAGTTTCTTCTATGAAAAAGGACTTAGAAGAAAAACTTCAAATCTGACTATAAATTCAGTATAATTGCTTTAGATATTCAGTGATCTCCAGGGTACTGCTGAAAATAAATGTGGCTCAGACTAAGTACCTGGTGCTTTTTATTCTCACCCAGAGTGAAAGTTTGTTTCTACGCCGCTTATCACGTACAACCAGTAACCAGGTTTGGTGTGCAGCACCATTCAGTTACAACCTCCAGGCAAAATCTCAAGGCAATGAGGCTGCACAGATGAAGTGTAAACTTTGCATCAAAACAGTGGAGTCAAGAGCCATAACTTGCACCTAATCACCATTCAGAGTGATTTTAAGCCGGAAAGTAAAACGGACTTTTAACTGACTGATTTGTCTATTTATAAAATGAATACATTAGCCCAAAAGACATTAAACATACAGCAAGTCTCCAGATCTATATAAATTATTCATACAACAATGGATACACCACAGTCAGCACATTATTTACACAGAAGAATCTTTGAGTTTCTTCCAGATCCGAATCTTCTGGGCAATAACTTCAGTTAATTTTGTCTGCAAAACAGAGACAAGGTTTACCTTCCTACTGCAAAGCAATCTCTCTGTAAAGACATTTCAGACCATCTTTCCTAAAACACTCAAATATTTATGTGCAATGTATCTTTCATGTAAATATTTAGAGATTCATCCCAGGCAGAAATGAAGAAAAACATCTAGAAACCGTCTTTTGTGACTGCGATTTGAGATGAGAAAGATGTGTAAAAGAAGAAAAAGAAGAGGCATCTCTAAAGCATCAAAATAGCCCTCAAGTTTTCACTCTTTCATAGGTCTTTATATCCCTACAGTACCTGTTTCATATAAGATAACTGAATACTGGAATTGCTCACTAAAGCCATCCCTTTCGTTCAGGCCTTCTTTCTCCCATTTTTAGAAACCTTAGCCAAGCTTGACTGGCAGACTAAGCAGAAGGTCATATCTTCTGCAACATTTCCTGAAAAAGTACTTGAGTTGCGCTGGTGTCATCCTTTCACCACCTTACTTGGCAACAGGACATCTCCTTGGAACAGATTTCTTGCATGAGGATGCTCTTAGTCTACACTTTCTTTTGGTTTTTTCTACTAAAAAATTGCAAAGCTCCATGCAGATTTTACTGGATACAAAATTTCCTGCCTGAACTCAGAATGAATTTTCTACAAACAAATGGAGTAAACTGGGCACCGACCCATAATAACTTTTTTAAAATTAGTCATTATCTTTGAACTGTTCTGAAATTTAAAACAAAAATGTAGAAAGTTTGGGGGGAGGGGCGGAGGGGTGTTCATGAAAGCCAGAAGTAATCCTTAAGAAGTTGTGGTGTTATTGTTTCATCCATTCACACCTCATCTGGGGGAAGAACAGCTCACCAAGCAAATCAGAACATGGTCTTGCTGTTTCTGAGTTACAAAAATGCTGCATGACTGCCATTATACTTTACCCTAGAAATACACTTGCAGAAAAATCACACTGTTGTCACTGTTTTTCATGGAGGCCCACAGGTTATTAAAAAAGACAATAATATTCATGATGAAGCTCTTTGAGAGTATCTATAACTGCCTATAAAATGCAATATTAAAAAATCCGTTTTTTCTAACTGGTACTACCATTATGACCTTGGATCACTTACAGTGTTTCTGTTTCCACATTATACTGTCCCTGAAATAACTCTAATATCATGGAAATATAAAAAATGAGTAACTGCTGTAATATTACTAGATTTGCTGCTGCTACTCTGGGTGTGCACCTAACTAAACGATAAGATGGAAATAGATTGTGCTAGATTTATATCCAAATATATATCTGAAATTCAGCATTGTTTTCCCCACAACAGGAATGATAGCATTCTATTCCATGATGGACAAACAGCTTTTTGGGTTTTATGAAAACAGATGTCATTAAAATCCAATCCTCTTCCAGAGAGCACAGGAGAGCTGTCAGTGTCCTTACTGAGCAGCCAATGGCACAACCACTTAATTGTGTCCCTCTGCTGGAGGGGTTTGCACATCCATAATTATCATGTCTCTAATTATCTGGTTGGTATCGCCAATTATAGTCAGACTTAGGGGGTTTGGTTCCACCACCCCACTGGAGGTCATTCACCCCAGCACGCATAAGCAGGATCAAGCATGCCATCTTTCCGTTTGCATCCCCGCTGCAGCTCTTCTGTTCTCAACGGTGCTAGGTTCATGTAGTTTGGTAGGAAATCAATAAACAGCTCCATTGATAAGCTGGGAATGTTGCAAGGAAGAACTATCACAGTCACTTGAGAAAGTATAAGCCTAAGGAATAGATATACCAAACATAAATGTACTTGATACCGTACAGAAGAGGGTAAATGTGTGTAAAACCGCCTTTGATATTGCTCTGTTATTGTTGTGATTTTCCAAGCAATAACACAAAGAGTCAAATAGGTAATATAAAGAAGGCAACTACTTTTACTGTTAAATTCAATTTTTTTTTCTCTTTATCAAAGTATTATACTCTTCTTTCAAACAGAATGAATAAGATAAATAAATTAGTCAAAAATTTACTTAGGAAAAAAAATCAGATTTTTTTTTAGGCTTGTTTTACCTTTCCTATCTTAATCCTGTCTTAAAAATGGAAAATTTTCCGCATGCAGTTTCCTAGCATATCTTGTAAAGTTCAAAAGTTTGAAATTCAGGCTATTTTAGCCACCAAAATTCAAACCTGTGAATCAGAATCTATTAATGACAGAAAACTCTATAAATATTATTGTGAGAATTCGAGCAGGTACATTACCAAGAATGTAATACTTTTGAGAGATCTGAGACTGATCAATCAAGGGTTAAAAAACCTAATCTTTCATAAATGGACTTTCATACGAATTAAAATTACTCCATATGAAAGTTGGCAAAGACTGGGTCACTGCTACCTGCAGCGCAGGTGCACTAAAGGAAATGCATTGGATGCCATCCAGTGTTGCACAGAAATCTGCCTCAGTCTGCAGGTTCCAGCAAATGATTGTGAGTTGCTCTGGCATGCAGACAAGGTGCCTTTCACATGTGTCATCAAAATATCCACTAAATTTTAACCAGTGAGCAAAGAGAAACTTTTATTCAAAACCAGGCTTGCTCAGGCTGATCAGTTAAACAATTTTACCTTTTGTACAGGTTCACTGTTCAGGGAGAAAATTATGTAAAATTCAATGTCTGTTTGAAGTTCAGATTATTTAAATTTCATCATACAAAAGATAACTTATGAGAACTCCCTGCACTCGACAGAGGATTAAGGATTGGTTCACAGCTCCTGGAAACCTGGGGCCTGAATGACCAGTCTCACAGCGAGTTAATTAGACACTGCAACAGTAAATATAGACCCAGGATTTTACTATTCAATGCAAGCATTCCAATTAGAAGAGTTTAATGTATTTAACAGCCAGCCCAGCAAGTTCACAGTGGGACTTTTTTTGTATCTACAGTAGATATTATATGACCAGCATCACAATCATTTTGTAGGGGACAGATATGGGTCTACAATGGCTCCCCTCAGAGGAGACCCCAATTCTGTGTATTTGAGCAGAGGTCACTCTACTGAAACATATTCCTCGCTTTCTGCAGACCTGCTGACAGATGGGCATAACAGGATGGAGAAGTACGTTATATGCTGATAGTCACTGTTTCTACTGGACCCGCTCATCATTCCCAGTGGATCCTTCAGTGGACAGCACAGGTCCCTTATGGTTGTGCTGACAAGACTTACACAGTCACCAGTGGCACGTAACTGCCATGGAGATTCAGAGTTTCTGCATGGGCCACAATATCTGTGAGATTTAGAGGCCAGTCCACTAAAGGGCAACAGAAATCCAGTCTTTCCCCAACAGAGCAGCAATAAAAAAACCTCCACGGGGGAAAAGGAATTACCATGGACTTTTCCCCTCCTGAGTTTTCATAGTGCAATCTGAGAACTAATGACTTACTTCCAACTTACTGCTAAGCTGACAAGCCTCCTCAACATCCAGCTGAGATGGCCATTGTACAGGCGGGGACATTGAAGTGCAGAAAATTAAGAGTCATATTTCAAAAATGTCTCAAATTGCATTACTTGATTTCCAGAGGATTAGTTTTGTTTGGTTTTTTTCTACAAATCTAGAGTGTACTTTAAGCAGCAGTTAATAGAAAAAGTCAGAAAAATCAAACGGCTAATATTAGATACCTATGAAGTGCGGAGGCCCTAAAAGTGAAGGTCACATTTGAAAACAGGAGTCCAGTATTAAATTAATCAGTGAGTACAGTTTTGTTTGTTTCCCATATTTTCTGTGTGTACAGCTGAAATTACTTTGTCAGTTATGTAAATTGCAAACAAGGATTCAGTAACACACTTTCCTGGCCACAAATGCATCATCCAGGTAGGACTAGCAGAAGTAATTGGTGTGTTCTTTTTGCTTAAACATCATTGCCTGTTTCTGAAAGAGGCAGACACACATTCACCAGGCTAACTGAAAAGCTACTAGCCCTGCACTGTAAAATAATAACCATTTTCTAATCACTCCTAAACCATGCAGGCATTCCTTGTTCACCTCAGCACAAAACCTTTCCCAAGGCTGGAAATGATCAGTATCATTATCAGGATTTACAGGTGATAACAACACAAATTCATTTTGTACAGCTTGTGATACAAGCATTGCTGCCACAATCAATATTTTGATATCTCCAGAGATGAATACAGAGTTCTTTTAAGTGCCAAGAGAAACACTATCTAAGGAACAGAACACTGAAAATCTGTAGGAGGTTTTACATTTGCAGCTGCAGACACACATTTCCATCACAAGGGAAGCTGGAATGGTAATTCAGCACCAGCTTTGCATTGCTAACAGTCTTATGTCAACTGAGGAGTTATCTAAATTGGTGACCAGGGGCCATAAATGACATAGAAGAATTTTGTTCCTCTTACAATGGAGAATTTTCTTTCTCTAACAAATCCTCAGTTTTGCCATCCTATGTTAAGTGATAGCAATGATATTCATTACACTGCTAAATGTTAGTAGACTGTTTTCTTTAATAGCATAATCATTTCAATGGCATATTTTCATGGGCCAGATGGCATTCCTTATGCTTTTATTTCTCAGAGATAATATCTACTGCAAACAGCCCAAACTCTCCTTCAGGTATCCCATGCTAGCTTTCAAAAAACAATATTTCTTTTCCTGAGCCCATTGCAAACATGCCATTCTATTACTGAACTGCATGAAGTTATTGAAGAATATTACATTTGGAAAGTTTCTAGCAATCAGGATTATGTTCCTTTGAGTCTTTGGAAGCATATTTTGAAACAGCAACTCTCAACAATGAAACACAGAAACTGCTATTCACAATAGCAGAATGAGCAGTTTCCATCACGCTGTAAACCTTTACACTACTTAGCAACTGGGCATGGTTTGTATGCAATTTGTTTCCAAAATCAGCCAAAAAAAAAACCCCCAAAACAAATAAACAAACAAAAAACCCAGAAGGTAGAAGGTGAAGTTAGAAGGTAATTTAGTCACAAACATTTTTCTATTCCTGGGACTATTCATGGTTTCTCCTAGAGTATAATTCATGAAGAGAAGACCGCTGCAACCATGTATTTCACAATTAGATATTTCATTTGCATTGTATTAATTTAGACTGAGACTTTCTAAACTATTTGGATTTAGCTCTAATATGCAAGGCTTAAGTGACTTGAGAAGCTTACACTTTCAGAAACATTCAAACCTTTTGTGTTTATGGTTCATACTGTGTCTACCCTGAACCATGCAGACCCTTCTTTGCCTATCTCCAAGTCAACTGGATGGGAGGCAGCTTTAGTCAACTCAGGATGTAATGCAGCTAATGTGGTTGCATTACCAGGACATCAAGATAGTCGACAGTGCCTCACGTTAGCTTAGGAACATTACTCTAACAAGGACAGCTGGTTTCTAGACCAGACTTGATTCACATCTGGCTAGTCCAGAGAAGGGCAGGAGTGAGCCATAAGTTTACACCCCTTTTCACAGCAAGTTTCAGAGTCCTTAATTCTGCAAGCCACGTAATACCAAATAGGGTTGTTCTTTTTTTCTCTGAACATGTTTATGAAAGTAAGTGTTTCAGAAGACACACTATACTATTTCTGCTTCTGGATCACTGCGGAATCTTGAAATGTGGTTGCAAAATTCGATGTTAACTTATGGGTCCTGTCTTTTCAGTGGCAAGACATCTCTGCCAGTTTCAAGATCCCTGTGACATTGCAGCAGTGATTTGCAGCTCTGTGCACAGTGGGATGAACAGTCTCATCCCTTCTTACAAGGACAAGGTAGTGGCTGATCAGAAATAAAACCAGCAAGCTAGATGGACACTCAGCAGAGAAAGTAAATTAATTATCTATGTTGCTATTCACTGCAGTGAATACCTGGAGGGTTCTTATAACAGTTCAATTATTTGAAAAGGAAGAACATGAGAAATTGCATCAGAAATAATGCACAGAAAAGGAAACAAACAATAAAAAAGGAGAGGAAAAAATCACTAGGACCAGAAAATTTTCTTCTAGAAGATCAAAAAAACCCACAAATATTAATTTGTTGAGCAATTTACCATAAGAATTTAAATGTTTTCCTGTCAGAACAGCAGAGATGAGAATGACCAGTGTTAAAGTCCACAGAACACAATTTCAATTCTAGAAAGAGATGACAGAAGGAAGGTATAGGGAAGAACACAAGGACAGCCATTCTGGTGCAGAGAAAGCTACAAACATAGTATGGAGGTTTACAGGGAATGACTGTACCTTTCTTTACAGTGCACAGTTAAACTGGTAGCCAGTTTAAACACAGCCAAGTACATTCTAGAGACATAAGATCAAAAGAATAATTACATACATTTATAGAAAATGGGTCTATTAGTTGTTATGACACACACCAGTCCATATACAACTGTCAGCTCAGGAAGACCAAATTGTTTTCCAGAAGCCTAACTAACCACAGTGGGTTAAAGTTGGGAACAGCAAACTGAGCTTTCAGTCTATCTAATACATCACTTTTCTTCTTGCCTCATACAGCTAAGTTCCTTGTGTTGCCATCTGGGCCACACATGTGCAATGAAAACTTGCTGATGGCACATAATATCTTATGATTCAAAGTAAATCTGCTTTTGGAAAAACTTCAGCTAGTATTTCTGGTAAAAGCATTAGGTGTGTTCATACCAATATTTCTTTCCAATCCAAGTCAAGATATACAATTAGCAAGTCCTGCTCGAAACACCAGACAGCAATCCATGTAATAAATGAGATCTGGCCAGCTCTCACTCAGGTGACATCGCCTTTACTGTTTCTAAGCTGAATCATGATGCCATAAGTAGAGCAAATAGTTTTAACATCAGCTAGAACTTTTCCTACTGCAAGTTCAGAAATTGAGAAACCCTATTTAATAAACTTGAAAGTAAACTTGAAAGAGAGTCTATATTAAATAGTTCATCGAATTCCCTCCTGATTCTAAGATGAGACATACTGTTTCACTTTCAAAGGACTCAATTACTTCACCTCTCCCTCATTTGCACAACTTCTATGCTAAGCTAGGAAGTTAAACTGGAAATAAAAAAAAAAATTTAAAAATCTTGACTTTGCTCTTTTCCTCCTGAATAAAACCTCTTTTGTATCATCAGCCATTTTTTCTGAGATTTCTTCTTATGTATGGAAGTTGTTTCTTTTTGGTATTATATCTCTTTGCATTATTTTTATGTAATGCTATATCCAATGTACTTTGTAACTTCTTCCATTAGAAAAAAAGCTTAAAAAAGAGAACAAGAATGATAAAGTATCCATCTCCTGAAACCTTTTTCTTCTTTCACAGCCTATGCATGCATAATAGCAAAAAAATCCCTGCTAAGAATACTACATTTCAAATTGAGAACACTGGCAAATATTCTACTGGATGCAGCAAGCCACATTTTCAGAAACCTTAAAAATGCAGCAAATTTAAAAACAAGGGAAACAAAACAGAATTGCAGCTTAATAATCAGTGAAACATACTAGCATTAAAGAAAAAAAAAAGGTACAAAGCAAAAGATTAATACCCATCTTACAAGACTTACAATGCAAATGGCTGATAATAGACACTGAAGGAATCAATCAAACAGCCCGTGGGGTCACAGACATCGAAAACATGCTCTTAAAAACAAATTCTGGAAAAAAAGAACTTGTAAGCAAGGCATATACGCAGTGCTTTATACAGGTGGCACAACTAAATATCAGTTCATAAAAGGAAGATGTGTCTTAATTCTTTGTGTTATGTTTAAAACAGAGCACTAAAAGATATATTCATACTACCTCACTGTGAACAAAAAAGAATTGCATGACCTGTATTAAAACAAGATGTAAGGCAGCAAAATTTAACAGTTTCAAATCAACAAGCCCAGATAATTAGCTGGTAAGCTCTCAGAACTACTGACATCAATCATTTAACACACCTGAAAATATAAGGAAATCCTCAGTCTCAAAACGTTCCCCATGTTACTGCAGTGTTTGCAAGCGGTAAAAGCGGTGGCTGTGGAACTGGAAACTGGTCAGCCTTATGCAAAGCCTGGAACAGTTAAGTTGTAACTGGAAACACAGATTCAAATATCATCAATTCCAGTCAACAGTCAAAATATAATTATTGGTGTTTTCCTATCAAGCTGATCCTGTGAAAACAGTCTGTTCTCCTTTTAGAAAGGTGCATAGCAGTTTGATAAAGACAGCTGTGTCAGTGCAGTCGACTTGGCCTTCTCCAAGGTACTTAAAATGAAAAGCTTGCATGTGGAGGACTGAAAAGAAATTACTACTTTTAAAACTTGCTTAAGACATCTCCCAGTGTATAAGTAAGGGCAGACTACCATTGCAGCTCACATCATGTCTTACCAGCAAAAAACCCAACCATAAATCCTAACATTAACAATCAGTGATCGAGCAGGCAGCTTGTCTCCTTTCTTCAGACAGCCTCTGTTGAGGGATGAGTCTCTAGTCACTGCCAAAAATTCTACAGTGTTTTTGACAGAGATATAAGAAACGACCGACCCAAAGCTTCCTATAGGACAGTGTGAAATGAAAATAATACTTCTTCAATTGCTATAGTGATCTGCATGGCAAAAATCGTGTGTCAACTCATCGCTTTTCTAGTGAAGTAAAAAGGACAGTCCCCTGACTCTGAAAACTTGTTTTCTGGGTTTTTTTTCTTTTTCTTCTGTGGATATAAATCACACTTAACAACAAATACAATAGAATGTGATCTACTGTAATCCAATCTCTAACTTCAGCTGAAATAATATTATTCCATTCCTCTCATTCCTGGAGAAAGCCAGTTTGCCTTGTTCCTGCTCTAAGTGTAAATTAGAGCAATTCCAAGGCTGTTTCAGGTCTGCACAAGCTTCACATCACTCTTTCAATGGCTTTTGCCAACAAAATATAAAATGAATAAACTTCATGTGTCCTGAATAGACACATTCAGCAGATGTTTAAGAATTTTATCAACTTCTAAAAGCCAGCCTCTGAACATAAGCAGCCAAAGATCCATGTACTCTTTTCAGTTACTCTAAATATTATTTGAGAGTCCTGTAATTTTTCTCCCCCCACATTTTCTTAGAGTCTTTTTGCACTCTCACAGTATACATTAACATTTCAATAAATATATGATAAAACCCCAGAGGGTCTAAACTTGATGGATAAGGGTAAAAAAGTGAATATAAATGTGCCTTTTTCTGCCAATCTGCTGCTGAACTACCAATTTAAAAGGGTATAGTTCAAATTTGTGGAAATAATTGAAATTTAATAGAACTAAGTTATTTCTCTGATACTCTAGAAAATATATTCTTTAACAAAAATGGGAAAAAAGGTATTTCCTGTGTAATGAAACTGTCCAAATCATACAATTCATTAATCCCATTACAACATAATAATGGCAAGTTGATGAAATATCTATTCAAATAGGATTTGGACCACCTGTCTTTTTAAAAGTCAGCATGTGTTTTGGTGCTCTTAGGAAAAAAATATGTTCCAGCACCACAAGTATGTCAGAAAAGATATTTCCTTCCAAAAATCTCTATCATTATTTTAACAGCTTTCAAATACACTGAACCCATCTCAGACTTGCAGCCCAAGTTCCACAGCCTATTATTTTGAATACACTGAAATTGCAATGATATAAATTTTAAAACTAAATGAAAAAAGTCACATTACATTAACTTTACCAGCTTTAGTATTCAGACATTTTGCACTATTTTTTTAAAGCACACTTTCAGTATGTAATGTAATGCATTTAATTTTCTACTTATACTCAAGTACGTTCCACCAACTCATTCCCTCACACAAAAAGGTTTGTAGTATAATAACTGATACACATATATGTAGTTTTAATAGGAAGTTATTTCAATACATCAGTAAAACTGATATCCTCAGATTATTGAAGAGTATTGTAACATATATAAGGAAAGAATAAAATAATAATAATAATGTTGTTATTTTCTTATGATGTCTCAAGATGTAAACGTGCAATTAACCTACACTGCATTTTTTAAAGAAAAGAGACTACTTCTGGGCTGTAAGATAAGAGGGCATTTGGGGTCAGGCTGGAGACTGTGCATTTGAAGCACCATGCACAGAACTGCTAGATGCCAGAAAGTGCGATGGGAGGTCAGTAATTCTGCTACAACTGCTGCGGACACAAATGTAATGCACAGGAAACTCATTAAATCTGAGAGCTGAGCATGCATTTCGAGATTAATATTCATAGTATATATACTCGTAAAAGGAATAATCCTCAACAAAACAAAAATCTCTTGACTCCTAATACATTTTGCTGTCCCCCAAATTTGGGCCTTTATTCATGCCCACAACTTACATCCTTCAAATGCTTTAAATGGGATTTATATTGGTTAAAATCTGCCAAACTGAACAAAGCAGACTGTGCAAGTTATTCCAAAAAGACAATACAAAGAGTCTTCATAAAGCTTGAGAAACTGAAGAAATCCAAGAATGATAACATAAGAAACAATGGTTGAACATGGAAAGAATGAGATCCGAAAGAGTATTACTAAGATTATATCAGTTTATAATTAATTTTGTTAAATGCAATTAACTTTAGAACTAAAAAGGTATTTTTCTTCAAATTAGATTTGTTTTGTAGATTTCTTCAGGAGTCAGTACAAGTCTAAGTCTGAAGAAAATCTGTTTGCTAATTTTAAATTCAAAACATTTGAAGCAACAAATCCTGGGTCTGATTCATGTCAGAGTGGATAAATTCAAAGCTAGAGGCTCCAAATCTCCCAGCTCTAGCTTTGATTCTAACAAAGTTAAACATACATTCATATGAAAGGGATGTAGTCTGAAAACACTGGGTCATTTTTACTGTTTGGACAGCTAAGATTCAAAGTACAATATGTGCCAAAAAAAAGCTAATCTTTAAGATAGAGAGCTACTACTTTTTAAAAATATTTAAATATTTAAAATGGGCAAGCAACTCAAGTAAAAGGACAGACACACAACAATATAGCTAAATGGTCAAAACCAAATCACTGTCACATACATATATGGTATTATTTTACTTTAATTAAAACTAAAGTAAAATCAAACTATTTTCTTAGCCAGAACAATACCAGTAGTCCTCAGCCTGTCTATTTTTGCAATAGTTTTTCCCAGAAGAAAATGGGAATATTTTTTTCTAATAAGAAATAATATATTTTTTCACCTCAAATTAATTCAGAACTGATTGATGGGAAAATTAAACCTTGGACAGAAAGAAATTGTGGATTTTTGTTTAGCCAATAGGGAAATGTTCTACAAAATTATGGTGTGCAGAGACAGCTGTTGCTATGGAAACTGTTTTGCAACCTTAAATGTGACAGCAAGTACCAGGTGTCTGCTGTAATGAGACTTTAAGGTAATTATGAAATGTAAACAAGGTTTGCTGCCAAAGTGATCAGCGATAAGAATGGATTTAAACCAGGTATTATCTCCACACCTGGAGGACAAACCCCTCTCTGGATAACATGCTGGGGAGAAGGTGCAGCGCAGCAGTAGCAAGCCACAAGCCACGCGGGCCTCCAAAGAAGCCAAACGCTGCTGAACAGCCCCTAGCTTGCAGCCCCAGTGCCCCAGGGAAGGAGCCAAGCTGGGCTGTGTAGCAGGAGTTACAGAGCATGAGTGCATGATCAGCAAAGAAGGACACATCTCTGGGATAAACAAGACACAGAATTGCCACCAGACTTCACCTTTGGTCACTCGTCTTCTGCAGCACACAAGAAAATCTCTTTTGCTTCTTTGCCATCTGCAGTTTGGGGATCCTGTCCACCCTGCTGGCTGGCAATCAGAGATTGTGCCCCCTGGCACCAAGGTTCACAGGCTGAGGACTGGCAATCTGTTTAGATGTGGCTCTTGCTACACTGGTATCTGTAGTATTGCGTAGCTTCGAGCTGGATGTGGTTGACACAGACTCTGGGAAGTCCATACAGAGAATCCAGAAGCACTGGGCCCTTTGACAGCACTGTGAGTTAGGGGATTATCTTAGAAGGATATCCGAGAAAGGGCACATCTCATATGTCAGGACACAAGAATGCAGATGTTTGGGTAAGTAATGAGCATGGTGGTACTGTGGCAGAGGAAGAATGGAGACAGAACTAGGGCCTGGCTTTGTCAGGCATTGAGAGTTGTGTCAGACGACTTATATACGGCTAATGGGTTCTTGGTTAGGGGAGAAGTTCAAAGTGTAGTGGGGACATAAAGGAATGAGTAGATTTTGGAGACATGAAGACTGAGCAATGAAAGTCCACAAAGCCCGCTGTTTGGCTGTGTTGAAGAAAGTGGTTCCCTGTCCCTGAGCTCAATCACTTAGCACAAAACTCACAAACCCTTTAGAAAGGTCATCTGTTTTCACGGCACAGGCAGCATGAAGCTCACACAGCTAACTCCCACCTTTTCCCGCAGATATCTGCAGGGCCCCAGCCTTTCCAGTCTTGTGTGGTAGGTCTGCAAGCAGCCAACCAGCACATCAGGCATATGGGATCCACGAGCTAGAGAAACCAGAGATCTACATGGCAGCAAAAGAGGAAGGGAAGTACAAGTGGGGCCCCGCATTCAAAGGAGCCCAGCCGCAAGGACCATTTCCCAGCTACAAGTACGCATTTCCTTTCAGTACTGACTCAACTTCTTTATGATGCTGAGAAACAGTAACAGATAGTTTCTTCCTGTGCCCTGCCAGTATTACATATCAAAATTAACCTGCTGCTTTTCCAAGTTATTTTAGAAGGCTATGATGCACTTATTTTTGCATTTAAGTGATGGACTTCAATTTCCAAGGCTCCAGTTCTCAAAATACATTTCAGTAACTGGCACCAGAGAAGTTACTCACATGAGTATTGCTGAGTCAAAGCACAAATCTGGCATTGTTGAGCAGTCAGTTGAATTTTCTCTAAATCAGGTCATTTTGGTAGGTAAATCTTTACAACCTTTTCCTTGAAGAAGACTCTAAAAATTTCCTCTTCTGAAATTTAGCTGTGTTTCTACCAGATACTTAGGGGTTTGTTAGCTATTCAAACCAGTGCAGAGAAATTCTGAACAGGTACACATTCACAGAGCCATCTCGGAGCCACTTCTCTCACTCCAGGGGAAGAAAAGGGCATCCCACTCCAAGAAATCAGCATAATGGGAAGCTCAGTCCCATCAGCCTTCAGTCCCCTGCAGCACAAACTGACCACTGTAACCAGCCTGGAAAGAGCATTAAGGGATGACTCCTCAGATGCCAGCAGCTACAATCTCCTAGTTTTGCTCAGAGATTTCTAAGACAAGTCTCATAACATTAATGAACTGTCATTGAAAGAGACCCTTTATAAAAAACAAACCCACTTAAAGTTTAATGCAAGAAAAAATTATATTCTTCGATACAAAGTTTCCCAGCATTCCCACTTGCTATAGAGAGTCTCTGGTTGCTGCCTGCAGAAATTTTTCTCATTACAATCACATGGACTCCAAACCACTCAAATGACCGCATTTGTTGAAATACATGCGAGTCTTTCCAGTCAGTGCATGTTTCTAAGAGAAGCCATAGAAGTCATGCTTTGTATTCCAGACACATCATCAAAGGAATTTGACTAGAGCTTTACAACACAGTATCAGAAAGTCAAGTAATGGTAACCTTGACAAAGAGCCAACACTAAAAAAAGCAAAAGCACATTTGTATGTCCCTGTAGTGCTGGGGGGCACTGGGGGAGGAAGAGGTGCAATGGAGCATAGTTATTTATCTCAATTATTGTCTGCTTTTCCTAAATCAGTTTTGACAAGAATTACATTTCATAACATCCATTATTCTCTCAGCCTTGTTGGGTTTGGTTCTCTCTCCCCATATTAACAAGTTCATCGATGTCTCCCTAAACCACATTTCCTGCTACCACTGACTACAAACAAACCCTGGGCTGGGTGAACCATCAATACCCACACTTGGTGTTCTCACAAAAGAGCAACAAGTGGTGCTTTTCTCACAGGAGTGCCCTAAAGGGAAGGTGTTTTTGCCATGGGCAGTTCACAGGTGTGGGGGGCACTGGGTCCCATGAACAGCAGGAGGCCTTATGTGCAAATGATCCACATTATTTCAACACAGCATAAACATACAGCAATAGAAAAAGCAGGAAGAGAGCAGAGATCATTTCTGCCTAGGCAGTTTTCTTTAAAGAGAAAAAAATAGTGTTCAAATTGCTATTGTAAATTGTTAAAAAAATACCTCAAATACATGGTGCCCTTTCTTGATATCTTTGCCCTTAGAAGAGTTATGGGACTCATAAGCTATTGCATATTTGATTGCTTCCATACACAAAGAAATAAAAGATTTTATGTTCTCAATATCCATAAGTGACAGAATCTAACCTAAAGATAATTACTCACGAATCTGACTATTTTGCTAAATGAGGGAACATACTTTTCTACTGTGATGCTGTCAGGAACACAGCAATAGAGAAATTTTGATTCCACACTGAAAAAAAAAAAAAAGCTTTAAATTTTTTTGCAAAAAGACAGATATCCCAGCACACAGCACCACCTTGAAGATACCATTTGGTTGAATGTAGCTATTCAGTTTGTTGTCCTCTTTCTCTGCCTTTCAATTTCTTACCTTGTGAAGTTTCATCCTGAAGTACAAATACAGCAACAAGCATTCCTCAAATTGTTTTGCCTTTAATATGACATTTTTCAACAGAGAAAAGCTATAGCCTTTCCTTAGCTTTTCTATACCTTAAATATTCAAGCATTGCCATGATCAGAACATCTTCAGTGACTATTTGTTTTGTTTATTTAAATTTAGCCCCAACAGGGAAGAGACTTTTTGCTGCCATTGTTTTTTTCATTTGTAGAGGCTAGAATAGGAGAACAAAATACACAGCTTTATGTTCAGCTACTGGTAGGAACATCGATTTCTCCTTTTAACCACATCAGTTATCATGTCCCAGTGAATGAGAGTGAAAATACTTTTCACTTATTTGACAGTTTTCCATTTGTTTTGTTATCTAGATCTTGATAATTCAATACTGTTTTAGAAGAACAAGATCCAAAATATTGTCACTGAAGAAGAATGAATTATGGACATACCTGCCTTTGTTTCTATGCTTTTCAGACCCTGTTTAATATTTAATTTTCATAATCAGAGTCACCCAATCTCAAAATGTATCCTGATTTAAAGGAGTTTAGTTATCCAATTAACTCACTTCGGGCATTAAATGTTAAATGGTAGAGAGAGATGAGAGTTCTATTCAACAACCCAGAGTGAGGAAGATTTTTAAATGTTACTCAGTGCACCAGGAGTTTTATGAGAGAATCATACTGACCAAAATTATTTATATGGTATAATTAAGTTCAGCAAGTCATCAAGAGTGCAGTCATTGTTGGTGCATTAGCCAATCCTGAAATGGAAAGCAGAAAATTGAATAATACAAAATAACCATAATAACTATGAGCTGACCAACTGAGTGGCCAAATCTGATAGCAAGTAACATACTGGAAGCACTACAATAACAAAAGATCACAAAGCTGCAATGTATGAGGGAGATTAAAACCGGGAAGGGAGATTATAGCCTAATATTTTCCCTCTTCACTACTGAAGTGGTAAGTATAAAACTACAACAGAAAAGTACCAGAATCTCTGGAAAGCATCTGGGTCTGTTCTGCCCAACAAATTCATTTATAAGGGCAGAGTTCCTCAGCCAGAAGAAATTTGGGGGGCACATAAAGTATGACATAAGGACAGACATTTTCACATAGCAGAAAACAAACAAAACTATGAACTCGATCTCTGTTGGACGTGGCTGATATGACACCAAAAAACATTCTCCTTTATAAGTGGATAAACAATGATACCATGTATTTCTGTAAAAGAAAAGGCTTTGTTATTTAGATGTCTTCTCTACAGTTCGTAGGTCATATTTTAACATTTTCTTAGTGTGAATTAGACACTCAAAGTTATCACAGCACTAATAAATGGAGATGAAAAATTTCTCAGATGTCTGCAGTCATGTTTTCCTGCCTCCTCATTAGCTCTTAGAAGTCTGGGCAAGAAACTTTTGGAAAGATCACATAGTTCAATACCTGATCTTTCCCTTGCGACACTTCTGCCACTTAGTTTTTAGACAATTCTCATATTTAATTAAATTCACCATAAGGCATTTAGATTTGTACATCTCGACCCATATAAATTAAAAATATAAAGAGGAAAACATTGCAGTGTTTTGTGTGTCCTCCAGTCTCTTATCCCTCCTGGTTGCCTTTCTGTAATTCCCTGTTCTCTGCTAGTGTTAAAGTTTCCTACATGGACTGCATTTTTACTCCCAAGTGTTCTAGCATCACCTAATGTCTTGGACTTTCAATGACTTATCAAATGGAGCTTGTCAAATGGAGCTTAAATTATGTTTAATTTTAGTACAGTTTATGTTTCTTAGAACCACTTGTTCCATAGAAACATGTTTATTCTATCATTTCCAACACAAAAGCCAGTTCAAGGAAAACTCACAAAGTACAAAAAGCAAAATCTATTTGGAAAAACAAAACTGCTTTTTGTACACAACCTGACAATGAAAATCTAAACTCTAAATATGAAGCACAAATACCATCTATTTCAGTAGTACTGCACCCTTGACAAGAAACTTTGAATAAAGCAGCATGTCACGGCCTGCCCTCGCCATACTTCCTACATGATTATGTCACACTACTTACACTTTCTGAGTTTTATTATAGAAGAAAATAGTCCAAAAAATATATACATAGAGATCATTAATTTCTCTCACATGGACTATGCTTCTCATTAATGTTATTCATGATTCTCAGTCAGGAACTATTACAGCAGTCAGATATCAAGATGCGTGTAAAAATCCATGTCCATATTTGCCAATCACAGCAAAATAAACAGAAATTACACTGAATTGGTTTTGATGAATCCACAAATTGGTAACATCTCATGCAGCAGAAAATTCTGGTTCACTGGTCACTGGCACAAGATTCTTGAACTAGGAAGCTGGAAAGACAACTAAAGGTAATGTGGAAACTCCAGATAACCAACAAATACTTAATTATATGTTTGACTTCTAGTTTGCTTACTGTCTTCAGAACTGGAAGTTAATGCTGGTGGAATAGATGAAATTAAAAGTGCCTTATATTAGCTGCTAATTTAACTCCATTGAAAACAATTAGTTAAACTAATCTGAATGTGCTCCAAGGTTTTATCACTTCAGCCTTGTCTTTTTTTAATAAATCAAATGTTAATAAAGAGAGAATTCAGTAAAGTCACCGGGCAGTTATTTGGGATATACTAAAAAGAAATTAATGTGATACCAACAGATAACAGTTAACAAGTTTGTTCTTTCATTTAAAAAATGAAAATTCAAGGAAGATTATTTGAACTGATAGATTTGCTAAGGTTGTAAAACAGATTTCATGCACATGGTACTGCACAGACTGAAAATTCTTGGATTACTTTAATTAATTCACACAGCAAAAAAAAAATAAGGTTATGGTTCTGAAAAACTTTAAAGTATAACTGAAAATATATTAGTGAAATTAATTTATTTGTTTAGTCAGTTAAAGACTGATTATGAAGATATAAACTAATCCATTATCCTTTCATAAATTGAAGAAGGAAAAAAAACAAACCACCTGAAAAAAATCACCATGAAAAAGACACAAACATTCAAATAGGGAGAATCTGCTGCAACTATAGCTATCCCAGACTGCTGGGTACTGGGCAGAGACAGGCCCTCCTGCAATTACTTCATATGCTTACCTCTAGCAAATTTGTGGGGATGGCGGAGTGTTCAAAGATGATTTTGCAGATTCTATGTATCAATTAAAAAAATCTCCTTATGTACCATATCACCAATGATATAAACTGGTATCTCAGTTCAACAGTTTGGTTTACTGACTCTTCAAACCTCATACCCACAAAATGAATAAATAAAGAATGCCTCCTCTGCTTCTTTTTCACATCTCTGCCAGTAATGTGATCACAGTCAGACAGTGTGAACACAAATGGAAATCCTAGCTAATGGTCGTGAAAAGATTAAATGTCTTCAACTGTTATTTTTAAGTGCTAGTGAGATTTTACAGTCAGGTCTTATTACTGTTCTTAAACTATAATAGATGAATTGAAAAGGAAAAACTCAAACACAAGGTCTTTGACTCAAATTGCTTGCAGGTAATTAGGATATCAAAAGCCTAAAATAATGGGTACAGTACTATTCCTTTCAAAGAGTACCTGACAATGGATGTTTGATGGTATACTCGCAGCTCTAACAGAAAAATTCAGTGTGAGGACTCTAATTCTGCTTTTAAGACTGCCATGGTTGGGGACGGGCAGCAAGGGCAGAGCTTAAATAAACTTTTTGTTGCAATGAATAGCAATGAGCTTGGTACCTCCTTCAGACAGACAAGCTCATTATTCAGAAGAGGTCAGCAAAGCAATGCCTTTGTAAAGTTCAGTGACTCTGAGCAATGGTCAAAACAACATGGAATCACTGCAATAACAAAGAAAAATGACCTGCTTCAAGCACACCTGGGCAACTTTCCAAAGTTCAGAACCCCTTCTAGCTCACCCACCTGGGCAAGGTAATTGCTCTGCCAAGTGGCCAGAGCTACCCAACAGCAGCAGCCTTTCCCACAGACGGGTTGTATCAGATCTCTGCAGACCTGGGCATCTTAGTCCAAGCTTTACTGATGTTTGTAAATCAACTTTATTTTCTTCTGAGAACAACTGGAAGTTGGATTTGCTTTGCTCATTAATGTATAACTTCTAGTAATGTTTTCAATTAAGATCTTTCATTTGTAATCATTGTAGGTTTCATGCCCTTAACTCAGAGCGTAAAATTGAGATTTCTTCAGAGTCATTTTTCACCATCATATTTTCACTAACAACCTCCAGTGGAAGCATAGAGTTTTCAGTATTTCTTCTCTGCAAACAGGATGTGGACTTACAATGCTTTCCTCCTAGATATCCAAAACATTTCCATGCAGGAAAACCAAATGTTTTAATGGAGGAGCCAAAACTAATATTATTAGAAGTATAACAATGTGTTTATCTAAATACTTCCTATGTTTCTTACAGCTATTTGCTCCACACACAGAAATGGTTTTCCCATCCTAGCAATTCCACGAAGATCTAGTTAACACCATTCAGCAATGACTATCTCCCTAACCTTTCTTACCTGCATTAACTTCTCCTGGCTTAGTCTGCATTTTCTCATGCTGGAACACCTAGGATGTCTGCAGTAGTGGCTATAAATAGCCAGTTCCAATTATTCCTTCTGTGACCTTTCTCTCTCTCATTCTTGACAACGTTCCCTCTCAGGGCAGCCAAATGACAGTTTTGTCAGTAGTTTTTTGGATAGACTCTCTTCTCTCATTTATACTCTTCTTTCTTTTCCCCCATGCAAAAAACTCAGTAAGCCTTTCCAACTAAATTACACATCTTCTTTTTGTTAATCAAGAAGTAGAGCTCCACATGCAGCTTCCAAATTGTAGCTTATATATAAACACACCTACTGTACACAGCCTTATACAGTTCCTCCATCTTTCCTCTTTTTCCACCCTGCTACACTCTTCATATCCTTTCTGACCCTGTTTTGTATGGCCTGAAAGAAACTAAAGGCTCTCCTGTAATATTTTAAAGTTTCTATTAATTAATCACTATTAGTGTATGCTGATTTATTTAAAATATCCCCTACTTTGTTTTCTAAGAAAAAAATATGTTAAAAAGACAAGTGCATAGAAACTGAAGCGCATAGAGAAATTAGTGAAAATCACCATCCCCCCAGGTCCTGCAAGAGGGGTATGAATGAGAAAAAGACCTCGAAGCCATAGCTTGCACTTAGAAGTGTACTACTTTGAAAAATTCAAGACATATAAAAACTTGAAATAAACCAGTGTTTTCCACTGCAAGCACTGCCTGATCTGTTTTCTGACTTCAGCACTATAAAAAGTAGCAATGCAGTATCCTTGAATAAGAGCTTTAAAACAAAGTTATTTGCAAATGTTTATACAAAGAGCTATAAAGTGTAACTCTTGCAAACTTAACCATCAAAACACATCCCTACTATAAAACTATATTACACACAGTCATCTTTTTAGTGGAAATCTTATTCAACATTTGAAGCACAATGGAGACATCAATTTCAAACCACTTAACATATTTGGAACAGTCTATGGAAGCAGAAGTCAGAAGTACACACTACAGATTACACTGGATGGAGAGAACTGATGCGAGAATGAGGAAGCTTGCAGGTTTAGCTGGACAAAGTTGAGTTAGGATTTGCTTACCGATTCCCTCGTTCTTTCATGAATGCATTAGTGCTGCACACACTCACACAAACAGCTGTTAAACATTTGTATGCGTCCAGCCAAGGTTGGCATCCATCCAGCAAAGATTTATGTAAATCTGAGGTTTTAGTCTTGTGGTCTGTGGACCTCTGGCACGAGCTCTATGGTATTTATAAAAAGTTTGCAATATGTAACTAAGAGCATAAAGCCCATTATCAATAGGTTTAAACTTTCAACACAAGAAGCCAAACTTTCACTTTAAAAACATAAGTGGTCCACAAGTGGAAAAAGGTTGGAAGTCACTGATACATGTGTCAGGACTCACAACATGGGTCACTGTTCATCAAATATAACATTACACTTTTTCCCTTAATACTATGACAGTAGTCTGCCAGGAGATGATAGATAGATTTGCCTAAAGAATTGTCCTGATTCTTTGTCAGTATGTACTGAGCAGTTCAAATGACATCAACCACATCCTAACCTCTGTTACTTTTATTTCAATTTGTACATGCTCTGTGGGTGAATACATGATGTAGTTACCATACTTACCGTGCTTCTTGGGGGAAAAAAAAAAAAGTTACAGAAAGTAAATAAGATCTATAGTATTTTCTTTTAAAGCTCTGGACAAACCTGTATCTGACAGATTAATCTTAACAAAAGTTACTGCAAATGTTTGAGATGTTCTGTAGTTTAATTTTACATCTCCAAATCCCTGACTCAAGTAAAAATCTATACACTCTGAAATTCTTTAAAGACTGCTTCTAACATTTGTCAGAGAGCAAGTTTTTCCCCCTAGAACCATACAGGCTGATGGATGATGACCTTTTTCACAGTAAGACTGCACATCAAGTCTTTTGGTAGAAGATATAACAGGAAATTCAGATTTGCCTTCCCTTCTCAGCTGATCAACAAATATAGCAGGATGACAGTTCACAGACCCATGTTCAAGCTAGAGGACACCACAAGGATTTAAGCTTTCTGCAAATCTTTAAGGCTGCTTTGTAATGAAGGCAACTCCTTTATTTCTTCAATTTTGCAAGACTTCTAAATTCCCATGTTTATTGTAGAATTTTTTGAAGTGTCTAATTTCATAGTCCTCTAGTACTGAAATAATCTGAATGGCAGTCCTTCCACAAAAAAAAGAGGTGTTACATGGGTTTATGCATGTGATTCACAGAAAGGGTTCCTTTTATTGGGAGAGCAAATACCCCAACGAGTCCTCAGGGAATACGTACAATAGATGACATTCTGCCCAAGGAGTAAAGTCTAAGGCCTTGACATTTTCTCATCATTAAGATTTCATAGAGCCTTTTGTAAAAGCTGACACCAGTCCTTGCACACTGGCTCAGCTCCAATTTTTGTAATTACTCCCCAACATCTTAAATTCCCCTTTGACTTTGAAATATCTTCCTGTTCTTTGTACAAAATCCCTACCACTTTTTCTTTGCTTAGTATCTCTGCTTTTTGTGGAGGTTCAGACTTGTGTAACTTGACTTCAAGATCGAAAATAAGCTTTATTGTTTTGTACTGCTCTCACTGCGGAAAGGCCATAATGTCTGTTGATGCATAACCTGCTCTGATTTCTTACTAAAGGATGGCCCACGGAGTAATAGTGAAACCAAAAGATGCTTTTAGTCACACTCAAACGATTTCCATTAAAGCAATGGGTTAAATTTACTTCTAATTTTTTCAATCCAGGCAAGCAGGACTCTAAATTGCTGATTAAAGAAGAGGTATGGAAAACAAAGCCTCTGAAATCTTTGAAGCTTAATTCCCAGAGCAGGAAGGCATAGGAAGAAGGACATGAGGAGCTGGGCTCCAAAGCAGATGGAGAAAGAATTGAGCTCCAGTTCATTCCCTGTCCATGATGCTTCCAATGGGCTTGCAGGGAAAACCTTTTAATAAATGTTAATAGGCAAACTCAAATTACAAATAACAGTTTACTAACGTAACCTAAGCAGGCTGGTTATAGGCTGTGAACTGCAAATACAGTTGTTACAGAGCAATTCTTTTTCTTGTTTTTTTCTTCAGGCCTTATGCCTTCCTATTGTTGTTCTGAGATTTGTGTTTTGTCTGTCCATCCTTCCAGCCTCCGTTTAAAAATCCACATACAGAGACTGCCCTTGCTACTGGTACAGAGAGCTTTGGAATCAAAACTCCAAGCTCTTCCAGCCATAACTAGAACAAAAATACATGCAAGTTTAGACATAATTATATTTATCACACTTGTGGCTTTGTTGGGTTTTTAATACTAAATTTTATGAAAATAATATTTACCATGCAAAATCTTACAGTGGAAAGAGAACTCCAGGAATTACCATGAAGTTCTGCTTTGCCCTTTGGCCCCATCACGGGGCCTGGATAATCCCCATATGCTGCTGGATTTCATGGTAAGATTTTAATTTACAGATAGTGAATTTGAGCTGCTTACATTTGATGCAAAACACTCTCCTCCTGAAACACTTCTGCTGAGATCCGGAAGTCACCTTCTCCACACAGCAGTAACATACTTTGCTACTACAACAGCCCTTATACTTATGAATATTAGATGTTCAGTTAATCTACAGCACCTCTGTGAAGGAAATAAATGTTTTACAGTAGAAATACAGTAAAAATATAAAGATCATCCTCTATTGCTTTGCTCAATATCTCACAGTATGTAGAGTCTCCTCTGCAGTCATCAGAACTACTCCCAGCACAAGAAAGAGTCTGGGTTTGAAGTGGTCCTACATGGCTGGCCAAGGTCATACAGCACATCTGTGACCAAAACGGGCAGACAGCCCAAACCTGTTCCAACTCCTGCCTCCTATGCCTTGATTTTCAAACTATGCTTCCTCTCACTATGACATTCAAGGTCTTCGGAGCTCTTTAAATATTGATACAGTACATTAATTTCTAAAATATTTGGGATAATGTATATTCGAGAATGGTATGCATACAAAATAGGAGTCATAACAAGAAGGCAGAAAGGCCATTCATGGGGGCCACTGGAGTTAGAAGCAAGAATACTGCTTAACAACAAGGAGCTCTGTGTCAGTTATCTGAATACCAGAGGGCTCTGGCAAGGCCACTTGACCCTAGGGAGTGAACTCCAGCAGGACTGCGCAGTGTACGGCAGGGGTCCATGCAGCCCTCCCAGAAACCTGGGAAACACACATTCACGGAGACAATGTTTGCAATACACACCCCAGGAGTCTCTGTACAGTCCCACATTAATTTTTATGTGTCCTCATTGATTTAACAATTTTCTCAGAAGTATACAGTTACAAACAGTTATAAAGAAAAATCCTTAAATAATTTTTTATGTTCCTTCTTGAATACACACTTTGGGGCTATCTAATACCAGAGACATAGTAACTTGTTCCCCTTGAAATGCCAGTCTGTATTGCAGTCTGATGCTTCAGCTGGTGACAATGATGCTCCTGTCAGCTGCATCCACTGTTTATATCTTAGCTTTGCACCTTTTAACTTCACTTCTTCCCCTATACGATAACCTCTAACAATGTTTTTCTAAGACACCCAGTGCTGAAATAATCTTGGGATTTCTTGCAGCTTCCTACATGGGATAAATATGTCCCACAGCCTCTCCCCTTTGGTGCTCTTAGACAGCAATATCAAGCGAAGAACACTGCAGGCAGAATCATAACAGCCCAGATACCTGCTTCTGCTAACTGCAGGCAAGAGGGAAAGAGCTCACAAATAATGTGTGGCTGCTAAGCCAGAATTATTGTGCAAATTTTTTTATTCCCGTTGTTGAAAGATGAAGGATTCTGGATATTCTCAGAGAATATTAACAGCTAAAGAGCAACTCCAAGAAACCTGTCAGAATAGCTGACTTTAACCATTTTTGCAGAGCAAGTCCTTCTCTTCACAGCTCCCTGTGTTGGTAGTGACTACAAAGAAGCTTTCACATTTTTGATATTTGCTGCTCAGTAAAACACAAGAAACATTACTCAAGATTTCTCTATGGGTTGCCATATGGAAAGGGTTACAGCTGTTATCTTTCATTGGATCTCTAGTATCTACCTTCCTTAATAAGAGATTTGGAGGAGGACAGATCACCAAAAGGGATAGTTACCTGCCAGTAACCTCGGCTGTTCTGGGTGTGCTGCTGACGTGATTTCATGTCCTGTTCTCACTGCTGATTCCACAAGCTGAAGACAGTACTATCTGCCCCATTGCCACACATCAGCACATAAGACTTTTTGTGTATTTTAAGACAGTCTCGCTCAAGGACTTTTTCACCAGAAACTATTTTCTTCTGCAGTCTTATAGAGATGACAAGTTTCTTTCAACTGAAATACTATTAACAGGTACTGTCTGCCTCAGTCATCGGTTTGTTTCTGTCTCTGACATTGCATTCTGCCATGCAAACCAGAAAAAAAGACAGTATTTTCATGGCACTGATCAGCAGTACTGACAGAGTGACGGGTAACTAAAAGAACATTGGTGTAGTCTTGTTAATTTGATTTATAAATATAACTGCAACTAATCAATTACATAGTGAATTAGACACCTCCACAACCAGGCTCAGTGAAGGCTCTTTAATTATCTTTGGCATGTGCAGCAAACAATTCCTGCACTATGTGATCCTCATTCCCATCAGTGTAACTTTACATCGTTTTGGCTTTCATAGAACAAATTATCACGTCAGCATCTCTGTGAAACCATGAACAAAGGCAGCTAGTTTGCAGCACCAGGAGTTAAGAGCAAATCTTCCTTGAGACAGTGTAAGCAGAGCTCACATCAGCCATGCAGCCAGCTCACCAGGGTGCAGGTTTTCTCCTGCGATTACAGCTGTTTTATTTCAGAAAATTGTCAATGGAGATAACTCTACCTCACTTGTCAAAAGAACGGGTATCTAAAAAAAAATAAATTAATACTCTTACCTAAGTACAGAACTAGAATAAATGTACTTGTTTCAGCATTATTCACAACACAAAAAAAATCAAAGGTTCATTATATTAAAATTGAATCTAATTTCACTCTTTCATACAGAATAGCGCGTTGTTCTCTATGTTAAACATCATAATACAACACATTAATTATTAATTTAATAAATTCAGAATAACAGTCTCAGAGGGGCTAAAGGTCAGTAATTTAGCAGCTAAACTTGAGTGAAAATTAAGCAAAGCAATAAAATGCCATAGTTCAGACAAAAAACGTACGAGACTCTTGCACTGATGTGAACTAATTTCCCAGGGCTGCGCCAGACACTCTGCATTCTGAAAACGTCATTATATAACAATGCAGCTTGTTCACCTGCCGGGCAAAAATCCACCAGAAGGAACGTTTGGGGAAAATTCAGTCATGATTAATATATGCAATCACTAACTACATTTTTTTTTCTGTTGCATACTCCTAGACCTTTGGAACATGGCCACTGTTTTTAAATAGTCTGCAGTATGCCACAGCATATAAAAACATTGTAAGTTGAAGTAATTGTCCTCACAAAATAGGGCTGTTTATATTATTTTCATTTTCTTTTTGAATATTTATAACTATGCCACTAGTGCACTGTAGTGTGGATGAATGATCTGTATTTCATATTGATCTTAGGGAACTCAGCATAGGCTTTCTTTAATCTATAATTAAAAATTAAAACCTTTAGGGGAGCTATTCATCTGACAGTCAGTTCTCTTCCTGCTGCCCTCTGACAGTAATTAAGTTCTGCTAGCACTTTCAATTTTTATAAGGACTTGTTTTTTTATAATTTTCTTCAAATTTGTTGCCACAAAACACCAGAGGCTCATGTGACAACTTCCATTTTAAAAAATCCTGCACAATAATACTGATAATGTACTTAAATGCTTGTTATTACCAAGCTGTATTCTATAAAAATCTGTACTGCATGTATAGCTGTCTTTACACTATACCTGTTACAGGTAAAAGCTTCAGTTTGCATAAAGCAGAATGCAGATTTCATCATAGTGAATTCTATTTTGTTAGTTTAAAATTGCCTGGTTTTACCTAGTAAATTCAATCCACCCTACCAATAACGAGAAAGGATTGATAACACAAAACAACACCTAGTTATCACTTCGCAGTCAGAGACATGTGCTGATCAAGTCTCAATATGTTTTGTGCAACAGTATTCCTTCTGTGCTGCCCAATGGGACTAATGCTGATCTTTGTATTAACCACAACAATTTCCACCCAAAGAGCTCAAGCACTTTTCTAGGGCTGAGCACAATTATCCGCATTTCCCAAGCGGGCCAAGAATTCCCATGACTAGCCCAGGACCCAATTCTAATGAAACAAACATTTCTCTAGATTTTCACCAAACCTGTTCACATTCAACTAGTTAATATGCAGAAACACCACCAGCAAAACGCCTCAGTAATGTTAAACAAGCAGGGTATCGAACTCCCTTGCTGCCTAAAAATATTTGACTTTCATCTCTGCTGGTCAAATCAGAAATCATTAGTTTACAATAGAGAAATCTGGCACTTGGCACTTTCCTTATTAGAATGGGATCTCAGGAAGAAAACATGATAAGAACAGCTCTGCAGCAGCACGCCCCTGTGATTAGGATTGAGGCATGTGGTGCTTGACACTGCAGGTCTTGCTAGAAGGAAAAACTACAAAGTATCTACCAGCCTTCCCCAAACCTGTCATTAGTTGCAACCATAGGACTTAAAAAAATTAATAGTAAAGATAGGATCTGAATAACCTCCTGCTGTGTTACACAGTTTCTCCGAAAGTGTCTCAATCAGTAGCTTGCAAAATGCTATAGAGGAGACAAAAATTATTTCAGTTAAACAGCCAGAGAAACACAAAGGATTACAGCTAAAGCAAGTGAATCACTGTGCTGCTGCATTTCAGTGAGCATTTCGGATTTCAGCCCACACTACTTTTTTTTTTTTTTTTTTTTTGTCAGTACAGATAAAGAAACATTAAAGAGTTTTGATTTTAGCCAGATTTAGAGTGTCAAACCCTGGAGCTAAAATGTTCAATGTCATCAACATTTTTCCCACTTTTGTAACATTTATTCAAATGCAAAGCAAAGCTAAAGGCTCTAACAGACACTTAAGCAAAATAAAGTAGGTATTTAGAAAAAGTCACTGGCATGCCTTTTCGTGCCATACTTAGAGGTTAAATATAGTTCCATGGGTAACATAATTAGTCAAAACAATTCTGATATGAAGGAGTTAGATTTCTCTTTGGTCTTAACCAGAAGAACACGGAAGTTAATATGTACTATCTAGGAGGGAAGGTTGTAGGTACGAATTGTGGGGGCACAGAGAAAAAAAATGAAGTATCTGGTGAATCTGATTGCCCCCAACAGTTAATTTGCTTATCAGTTCTGATTTAAAAACACACAGCTGTGAAGATAACTGTTTTGAAAGACATTTGAATTTCTTCAGAAATTGAATGAGAACTTGAAAATAAAACAGCCAAGTAATCTCAGTACAGACCCAAATCCTGTGACATTGACAATGCCCTGAGGATCATAGCCATAGCTTGTAGAAAATCATATATTTTCTGCTGACACAGTGCTTCTCTGTTTTGATTCATATTCTTGCAGATTTATGAAGCCTAAGAAGGAAGTGAGGAATCTCCTTTGCAGGAGGGGAACACATAATAGGGAGGGGAACACGCAATGGGGAGGGGAACTGGATGCTGGGCCCACTTATTTTACCTGGGATAGTAGGATTACAGAAAAACATTTGTGTAATCTGACAGTGTGTGTTCACTAGCTATCCCAGTTATAGTGTTTAGACATACCTAACTTTCAAAAAAGAAAATTAGATATGCCAAAGCTCTGTTTCTATGTTTTTTTCCCCTCTAAAATCTTTTGCATTGTGCTACTTCTTATTTTTCTGAACTGGAGCAATAAGACTGTCTTCAATCCTCCCACCAGCATATGCCAGAAGAACAAAACTAGAAAGGTGTTAAATATTTTGGCTGTTTGGGGCTTTTTACCAGAGGCTTCTTTTCTTCTTTATCATTCATTTTTCAGAAGTTAATTTCTAAATTACTGGACATATTAGGATATACATTCTTCTCCTGTGATTGTCATATACTACAAGACCTGAACTGAAGCAGAAGTGGAACTGCTTCACCACTTCAAAGCCAAAAGGCACCAAGGGCTTCCAATCTGCAAAGTCAGGTTTCATTAAAATCAAACATATGGAAAACTAGACCAAGGTAACCTTTTAAAGCAAGAAAACACAGACCTGCTGGGATGGACAGATTAAAATTCAATGACCTGAGAACAAACCTCTTTTTCCCTTCCTACCATGTCCTTGCACAGTGAAGGCCAGTGAAGGAGCCCTTTCTCCCTGCTAAGATGCCAGTAGAAATGATAAACCTACTTTCTGTACCTCTCATATCTGTAGCCCTGGAAAGAGGCCACACCTTCACAGGCACATGAAAACATGCCATGATGAGAAAGAAAGAATGCAACACCCGTTTCTGCACAGGCCACATGTTCACAGAGGAATTAACACAAGCTGTATAAAATGCATTATTGCGTCAGAGCTACACAGCCCACAGTCTCAATTTCAACAGGCATCATTCTACTATGCCAATTTACATTACCTTTACTCATGACAAATGCATGTTTCCACAAGCAAAACTATTTCCACAGCACTGCAGGTAATGCTGCTTTGTTTCACTGTACCTCACAAAGCAGCTCTCATGGAGAGATGACACCAAAGCAGCAGAGAAGAGTGTGTGATTGACCTTGTGAATGAGATAAAAGTAAATCTCTGTGGTTTCATTTTTCTTCTAGAGAACTTCTGCATTCTGCTGCTTCAGTGTCTCTTTGCATGACTCAATGATCCTTGATCCCAATGGGACATGAAGTTTGGCAACTTTATTTTCTGTTTCTTCCTTGTTCTCTATTAGCTGTTAGTGTGAAGATATTGGATTTTTTCTTTGATCCGTCAGAAGAAAATCAATCGTTCTGAAGAAAAACAAGCAGTGAATTGTCTACTGACAATCACTGTTCATTTGACTTTTTCCTCTTATTTGGAAGGCAGAAAATACCTCATTCTATTGTGAAACTAATTGTATTAACACCAAGTATTCTCCAAGTTTTTCCATTTTACTGCTTAAGCTAAAAGATTTCATTTTCTGTTAGTTCAGGATGTGCAGTGGTCACATCATATATGAAAGTAAATATTGCAGATTTTCTGTCCAGTGATTAAGACATGTCTGTTACAAGTCAAACCTCAGATGGACTGGAGCAGAAAATCTTTATTAGACAAAAGGCTTAAAAAACCTAAAAACTTCACAGTTGCACCTCATGTCCAAACTCAGGCACTTGCATATCCTCCAGAACAGAATCTGACCCAAGAACCTGCTGTGAATATGTGGCACGGATGATCAGTGCATGGGAAATGTTTCTGATACATACTGTGTTTGCTAGCCGGGCCCATATGGATGAGCAGCCCACTTTGGCATGACAGGGTTTGTACACCCTGGTGTGGTGTTTGGAGCACAAATCATTGAGAAATGAGCAGAGGAGACTCTCCTAACATCCAAGCATTCTCCTGTTTTGTCCAAGCAAAGTCTTCAAATCTTATTTTTTTACCTGTTAGTTTGCTACTATCAGTTAGGAAGCATTTCCAAATAAGTTAGAAAACATAGAAGAATATTTTCATCTAGTTAATAACCCAAATTTCAATTAGAAAACTTGGAAAATGGTGTGAGGTAAAGTAAACCATGATACAAAATATAATTTGCATTGGAAACCAAAATATTGCCAGTAACTTTCCTCACATGAATATGCAAAGCTCCTATTAAATTAAGAGCGAGAGACAAATACAACAAAGTGTATGAAAATTAGTTATATTCAATCATCATGGTATATATTGTTCTTTTTTCCCCTGGGGTCAAACAGTAAAGTTTATTTTAAAACTGTGTTCATCTGCCTATATAAAAGTGATCATAAAAAAAATCTTGATCTCCCTCAAATACCATCCGCTTTGGTAGTCTCTCTGAAGAGCAGAAGGGAAGGCTTTATAACTGACATGTGAATACTGTGAATGGCTTTTCATACTCCAGAGGCAACAAGGATGTAATCAAAATTCCATGCATAAGAGGACGTAAGACAGCTGCTATAACTGTACCTCCTAAAAGTAAACAAATAAATAGATAAATAAATAAATAGAACCAACTTTTCTGAGAAACAGGATACAAGTCCCCACATGGCAAGAGATGGCTTTGCTAATGGTGGCAACAGTGACAGAGAGTGACAGCAGATACCATTCCTCTTGGGTACTTGCAAAACAAAAATAAGACAGCTGTTTTTAGGGACCTTTCAATGTACACACTGCAGAAATCTCACAGGATACTGTTAGATTGCAGTAAAAAGTTGTGAATTCCTTAAAATCTGCTCACTTAATTCAGGCATTCCCAGATTGAAATCAGAAAAGACGAGCTCAACAAAATGGACCAGTAGACTAGACTGTCTCTAGTCTAGTCTACATAAGAACTGAGTTAGAACTGTTCTAGATTTTATAGTCAGTAAATGCTGACTACCCCAATTTCCTGGAGTGGACTCCCAAGGTCTTGGCGGAGGGTACTGGGTGCCTTTTGCTGGGGAGTCCACATCAAAGACCACCATGCTGCCCCACTGAAGCAACCTGCTCTGGCCCTGCAACCCTACTCCAAAGAGCATGGAAAGTGAGGTGACTAATCCAGCCTGGCAGGACACGTAATCTTCGTTCAAAAGCAGTACAGTTCTTCAACAGACATAGACAAAAATTTTCCATCAGAAAAAAATGCCAATCCAGCAAAATTCTGCAAGGACAAGTCAGTTCAGTCAACTCTAATGACTGAAGCTTTCTGGCTTCCTGCCCACTTGCCTGCCTCCTTGCCATCCCATCTGTCCCAGCTCTGCATAGCATTTCCCAGTTTCGTGCAATAAAACTGGCAGCCTGGAAGCGACACCCTGAGCTGAAATTCCCAGGGTATCATCCCTGCAAGGCTACAAGGAGGGCAGCCATCAGGGGTCCCCATCTATTATTATTATTGTTGTTGTTGTCGTTATTATTTTAATAGAAACATACATTCAGAAGAGCCAATGAAGAGCACGCTGAGTATCCAGGTGTCTTCAGTAATGCTTCTATCTCCCATTACATTAAAGCTGAGAGCTCCAAAAGAAGCAGCCAAGGGAAGGGGTCCTCTCAAGATTGTCATTGATTTCCTCACTAGACACATGTTTACAAGTAGGAGGCATGTTCACAGCCTAATTAGCTACTGTCAGGACTTCATTAACCACTGTCAAAAGCAACCAGAGAAAATTAAAAGTGCTGACATTTTGTATAGTGATTTCTAAATAGTTTCTGTAAAATGAGAGGGAGAAACACAATTGAGAGAAGGGGAAGGGAGAGGAAAGGATTTAATTCAGAGAAAGAAATCAGAGCTTTTTCTCCCATAAATAAAAATGTTTTATTATTGTCGCAAGACTTAGGGCATTGTTTACTGCACATACAACATTTATGGTAACTTCAGTCTACTTTAAATGAGATTTTGACTAGCTACAGGAAATTAAGAATCTCACTGTGCTTCCTATAAGAGTGGGGAATCAGGATGCAAAAGTATTCAGGATGGCTGCAGCAGCTTATAGAATTCCTAAGTCATTTTCAGGGTGATTGTCTGATTAAAAGAAGAGTATTTTAAATGTGTAAGAGAAAAAAATTCCAAAAGAATTTACTGTTAGATAAGGTGCTGGCTTGACAGTGAGCCCCTGTTCCACTGGTTTTTGTTGTTACTCCGTTCATCACAGGCACAGACATTTGCTTTCACCCAGTTCTTCAGGCTCAGTATGTACCTTTCTGCACTAACAAGAGACCCTGAGAGCTGGCTTCCTATACATCTTGCAAAAAATCAAAACTGAGGAATATTTGAATACATCACTGCAAAATGTAAGCCCTAATAACACTGAGTTCCTGTTAAATACCAGCAGGAAGAATTTCTGGGAATCTATGATGTTTGGTTACAGAGAAGTGTGTTTTCGTAGGAAGCTCTATAGGTCTAGTTCACTTTCTTTCTTTAAGCAGGGCTAACATTAATGGTTTTTTTTCCTGAGATTCTGACTTACATTAATCACATTGGCACATATGACAAGGATAAAGTCCCCAGAAATGTCGGGGGGGTGGACAACAACAAAACATACTAAAAGATCAGCTATTCCAGTGTGAACATCCATACTTTTACGCAAATGAAATTATCCCAGTTTGCATAACTTGTCCTTTGAATACTAAGTTTGTTCCCCACCCACATAGCTATGAGTAGTTGCTTTCCCAAGAAGGATTTTTTCCAGGAAAGAAGGGTCTTACATTGGTATGCCTCCTGAAAAAAACATGTACCATTTTATTAACTGTTCTTCCTCCAGTAAGTAGGTGGGTAGGTAGGGAGATTAAAGCATGCTTTTATACCCAACCTAATTAGATAACTACATAAACTGAGACAATTTACCATTTATTTCTGAAGCTGCTAATGTTTATAGCACTTCAGTGAGTGCACAAAATGTATAAAGAGGACCTAAGGATATTCTAGCACAACCATTTGTTTGCCTTGCTACAGACTTTCCATTTTGTTGAAAGGGCCATTTTCATTGTAAGAACCGCAAACCCTTTGAGAGTAGCCAGGTTGTTTGTTTTGTGAATGAGATGCTGACAGCCTCACTAACATCAGCACCAAGATTTCTCTAGGAGCAAGAGCAGAGCCTAGACGATTTAATCAAGAACAGTGTTATTATAATAGTGCAAAACAAACATTAATTTTAGTGATTTATAGAGCACCTATGCTGTCATTTTACAACTCATGAAAGAGCCATCAATTACCCAATAGCAGTTTCTGGAAAATAACTCTCAGCTTAATTGCAAGTACATGTCAAACATTCCCTGAATCCAGCCACTTGAAGCTTTATGGCATAAATTTTCACTTAGATAGTTTTTTGTCTGCTGATGAGAAATCAGTTTACAAAGCTTAGTATCTTCCCAAAGCTTCTATAAGTTGAGTCTCATTATCATCTCAGAAACACACATTACGAATTCATCAAAAACATCAGAAAGGACCGAGGTCTAACACAGATCATTTGATTAAACACCAGTGAATTTGCAAGCACTTTATATGGTACTTTATATCTGAATCTGAATTTAAGCTCTTCATCTTCATGTTATCCAGATTGCAGAACTTTATTTTTCATTTTCTCTCAGATAAGAAATAACCAAGAATTTATAGTAAAAAGAAAAGTTAAAATATAAATATTTGGTGCAAATATTCAATTCAATCCTTAGCAGAAATGGAGGAAATCTCCATAAATGTTCCAACACTTTTTAAACTTTGTTCAGTCACAATTCTTTGCAGTTACATAGTTTCAGAAGTACAACAAAGAAGCTTCAGTGGAAGATGAAAAGCTAGTGTATGCTGCACAGACAGGGACAACTAAAATTTGGACAACATGAGAGCTTAGCTCAGCAGATATTTATATGCATATGTAAAACTCAAAACCAAAAAACTCAAACCAGCAAGTTCTGCAAGAGGTAGAGACATGAAGTCCTCTCCTGATTTTACCATCTGGATTTTATCTGTATCCTCTTAAAAAATGAAAGTTTTATCCTCCATCTGGAATTGTATAAGAATATTCCTGAGCAGAGTTTGCTGTTGCCAAAATTTGTTGAGTTAGACAATACAGATCTTTAGAACATAGGCTCACCTACAAGGACAGTGGGCTGGAGAACCATGTATAAGCTCTAACTCTTGCTTCACCTTCTGTGGGCTTTTTGGGATTTTTTGTTTTAAAGGTTAAATCTTTGAGTTTAATTCTAATAAAATGTTTTAGAAGGCCATGGTTTAAAGCTTTTTGAGCATTCTGGGCACCTCACATAGCAGACTGTCTAGGCAAAAGGACCAAAACCAAAATCAAATTATTTTTTTATCATTTTAATGTATATCTGTTAGTAGATGTAAGCAAAGAATGTCAATTTTGTCAACATATTAATTTTTAATTATTCTTTGTTCCTCACAAATTCCTGCCTTTTTGACCCTCACTCTCCCAGAATATAGGCCTTTTAGTGAGGCAGTTACAAACTGGTGAGAACAGTTTGTAGCCAGAAAAAATAGTTAGGTGGAAGATGGCAGTCAGACCAACAGGGTACACATAAAGGAATTCACCTTGCTGCTGTAAGGTGGTATTGATGGAAGTCAGAAAGCAAGGAAAATTACTGAAGGAGAATGCAGTAGGTCACAGAAAAGTATTGGCTTTGTTTAAATTAGCCTGGCCCTGAGCCACTCAGCTAATTTTCACTTGCTGTGAGCACCCACCCTTTCTCCTATTACTGCTGTTTGGGAGTAGAAGACCAGGGCTATGTGAATTGCAGTCACAGCAGCTGCTCTGAGCATTCAGAAAATGACACTAAAATATTGACCAGGGATCTGTCATAAATACTGACTTTTTTCCTGAAGGAGTTTTTATATCAGCTGACAACTGAATCTTTATGTTTAGACAAGAATAATGTCAGATACTTAATATTAAAAAAAAATATGGCTTGCTGGAACCTTTTATTCAAAATCACCCCCCTGCCAAAGCTGAATTTCGTCTTCCTTAAAGCACAAAGCATACCACAGCACACAGCATTAATGCAGCCTGCATTATTTATGACTGTCACTAGCTACATTTTAGCCCCACTAGAGACAGTCATAAGCTTGAAAAATACTGTAGAGCATTGTTTCAGAATTTAAATTTGAAGTGTTTGGGGTGGGGGAAAAAAGTCTTTCTTGTCTGTCATGCAATTAATACAAACCCAAAATATATATCATCTTCTTTGATTCCATTTACTTTTATCTTCTGCTTCACCAGAAAAATAATTTTAAATTCCTAACTGTTTTTATTTGTTTGGGTTATGAAGTCCCACAAGATTGCTTAAAGTGGACTGTTTCTCAAATGCACAATTTGAACAAGGTGAAAAAGAGCTTCCCAAGCAGGGGGCTAGATAGAAATGCCAGACTGTAGAGAACTTGCTGGTGTCTACTGAGAAGCTACAGATCCTACGGTGTTAGCTTCCCTATTCTGATTACAAATAAAACTAAAAAACAGATATTGGAAAAAGTATTGAATGACTTTTCTATGCACAGAATAGACAAAATAGAAGTACACCTGAGAAAATATCAGGAACTGCTAAGAATGTGCAGCACAGCCTCTGAACTTGCTTTTAATACCATAACAGAAACAGTGAAAGAAAAAAAAAAATCTCAGAAGGTTATCTAGGCAGATCTCACTGTCCATACAACTCTGAGGTTTCATACTTGCCCTAGTCATTCCCCATGGTATTTTTTTTAAATAAAATAATGATAGAAGCTTCATTCTCTTCATATCAGACCTATATGATTTCAGAAAAGCTTTCCTCCTGAATCTGAAGCTCTGTTATATCCTTTCATCTTTCCTGGAGTGGAAAGATTACCAGAGATGCATATGAATGTTGTCAGTCTTGAACAATTTTGGGTTTAGCATGGAAACCCAAGTGATGAATACATAGACCTCAGAAACACCTTGAATCTTTTAAATAGCACCCACAGAAAAGAAGGGGAGAAGAAAGATAAGAAAACAGCCTAACATTTTGTGTGTTTTTGAAAAGTTGATATGAGTGAGTAGAAGTCTTTTCCCACACCTTACCAAGTCATACTCAGTCTACAGTGAAAAGATTTCTTCTTAATAGTATGAGCCAGCCTGCATCACATAGTAGCCAAAAAAGCTTTAGTTAATTTTCATTTGTTTAGTACACAAAAGAAGTGCAAAAGCAAACTACAGCACTGAACACATTCCTTTATACTATAGTATAGAGCAAATTACTAATTAGCTAACTATTTATATAGCTGTATGAATACAGTGCCAGCCATTTTGTCTTCCCCAAGAAGCTGGCATCTGCCAGCAGATATCAGTGAAGACGACCATTCTCTGTAGATCATTTCTTACTGTTTTTTCAAGCCTTAAATACCTCTTTATAAGGCTACTCTTGATGCAGCACACAAGATTACCGTTGCAAATTATTTTTTCAACATGAATTTCAATGTAAGATAAAATTCTTTTCTCTCCAGTGAAAACAATTCTATGCATTGGGAAATGTAATAATATTCACTATAAACCACACACAGATTCTCTTTACCCCAATAGAAAATGTTTTGCCCAAGAGACAGTAAAAGCTAAGATTTATATATGCCACCATAGATGAAGTGATGTTAGACAACTGAATCTTTCAAAGACTCTGACACTGCCCAGCTGATTGGACTTACAATTCAATATCCTTCAGAATAAAAGACATTGAACACTACAGAACACTGAAGGAAACTTCAGTATAATAGCATCAAGGTCAGTATGAGAAAAAAATTGTAATTTGTATTGAGAGCAGATAGCAATTATATGCAAAAGGATTTTAAAAAAATTTAAACAAATCATCAAAGCTACGAGACACCAGGATGGACGTTTTCCTTTTCTATCCATGAAAGTAGAAAATCTCAAGGATGTCATACACTAGGAAATAGAATGTAGAAACTTCTCCACAGTAAAAACATTTCAGATGCACCAGTTACCAGTCCTGCCCAGATTATCACTGCTTTGTAAACGTAGGAGTAACAATCTGTGCTGGACATTTGGAAGCAGAAGTCTGAGAAGAGATCAAGTTGGCCAGACAGGCTGGATCTGGTTAGACCTTAAAAAAAAAAAAAAANAAAAAAAAAAAAAGAAAACCAAAAAACCACCACACTCAGAAGAGCCTTATACTAACAGATGGAACTCAACTCGGAAGAGAAGACAGAAACAAGATTTGCAGACAAGACTAATCCTGGCACCTGCCCTGGCAAGTGGTCTTTGTTTCCAAGCTTACCACTCCACCAGTTTCTGAGCTGCAGCAAGCTCTGCCCAGTTCCCTTTGGACTCAAGGCAGTTCTGTCTGTTCTAGTCCTAGACCCAGCAGGTTGCTCTCTGCTCCTTTTTGCAGGTTCTTTGCACAAGGTGCAGACACCCAGCTCCCTGCCATGCCCCCTTCACCTGCTCTGCAGTCTCTAAAGCCACGTCTTTCTCAAGAGAAGAACTGACAAGCCTCCACAGCCTCAAAGGTTATCTTCTGTCAGCTTCAAAAGAAATAAACAGAGGTGAGCAAAAAACAGATCAAAGACACAGGCCGTCACAACAGAACTGTTCAAATAGTAATTTTCTGATATTCTTTGTCAACACACGCAAGTGACTAAGCCACTTAAAACAAGAATATTTTCTTCCTTTAATCCCCCCTTCACAACACATGGTAATGTTTAAGTACCCCTCCCTGAGGGTTTCATTTGTATATATAGCCCAAGATATTTATGCATCATTGATCAGACTGTGTTTCAGTTTAGTCCCTAGAAACAATGCAGCCACAATGTAAATGGCTTAAAATAGTTTTATTATTTGAGATTATTTGCAATCTTCAAACAGAGGCACTTTCCTCAAAAAATGAAAAGGCATAATTGAAATGTTAATTATTGCACTTATAAATCAAATTTATTCAAGTGGCTTGATTTCAAGACACATAACTAGAACAAAAATCCTTAATAAAATGCTTGTTTTAAAACAGTGACTAAAACTTCTGGAAAATTAAGTTCTTCTTGGTTCTATTTTTCCAGTTGAAAATGCAGTTCCAGTTACTCCTAGTTCTGTCTCAATGCTCATACCAGCACCATCAGTGACAGCATCAGCCTGCACACAATGTTTTATTTTAAAGCACATTCCAAATCACAGAATCCATGGAAGGACTGAAAGGGAAGATGTAATCATAGCAAGTTGAAATTCTTCAGTAAAGTAAATTGTGAATATTTTTGTTGAATCAGTCTTAACTGACCTATATGAAAATACTGGATAAATATAGGTTCTTTCTATACTCTCCAGATACAATTATCAGTCAAAGCATTTGAAGTGACAGAACAAGCAAACAGGCGAGGAAGAAGTCATAAGTGTGCATTTGAAGATAAAGATTTCTAATTTGTAATTATGGCCTCAGACAAGACTAAAATGAGACAAACCTCAGGGAGATAAAACAATATTTAAAGCAACATTGTAATAAGCTTAATACTTTTCCTGTTCCTAGAATAAAATATGATCCCTGGTTACACACTCATCTGGTTTAAGGGCAACCTGAGGAAGATGCAAACACAACACAGAAAACCAGTCTTAAAGAGTTTGGTTGCTCTGCATTTCTTTATATGCCAGTTAACAGAAAAGTAGTTGTCAGACTGCTGCACACACCTCTAATTTGATGCTATGCTCTCGATACTCCCAGCAGGTTTCTGTACAGTTTGCTATTTCAGAGTCACATTATATTGTCACTAGGTGAAGTTTACTATATTAAAAGCCTTTTCAGTGAATTAATAATCACTGCTTGCTGAGACAGTCTCCCACATCATTCAGCAGAAACAGATTTGCATGTTTGCATTCCTCTAATCTGCTTTAAATTGCCATGTAGTCAGCTACATAAATCAATACATCCAAACAGACAATAACTTTTTTACTTTAACATATACATAACGATGGATGCACAGTAGACTCATTCCTACATATTAGGGGTGCTGTTTGCAGTACTACAGTTATAAATATGTCAGC
>VZTO01024182.1:86766-106008 GCA_013400615.1 Syrrhaptes paradoxus
CAGGAACAATCAAATACAGGATTTTTGCATTTTCTTTGCTGTCATACCTGCTACTTCTACAATGCCAAAATGACATTTGGGTACTGCCAGGATTTTTAGCTTTTCCTTGACTTTACAGCTCACCCTGCTCTAACTTACTTCTACAGATCAAGACAAACAGATAGATAACATCATTTTACATCACAGACAAAAACTGATATTCAGTTTTTCAAATCTGATTTTTGTGACAATTACCCCTGTTCTGAGAGTTCTAGCCATGGAATATTAAGAAGACCACTGAAGTCCCAATACAGGTCCTGGTGGGCATGGAAGCAGAGAATCAAACTACAGATTCGGTATTGAGTTTCCTTGTTGGTCAGTAGAAGCATTCAGAGAGAGGTGGCTCCCATATCTCTACCATAAAGGGATTAAGATGTTTTCCAATACAATTTTCAGATGCCAACTTGCAGAAAAGCAGGCTCTCCTTCACCAGGAAGTGCCACCCCAATGAACCTTAGAAGACTTGAACAGGACTTATCCTCTGCCAAAAAATTTCCTTGACAGCTGAATAATTCTACTTTACCAAGGAATAGGAATCTGTTCGCCTGTCTTGAGTCCCCTTGATGGAAACGCATAAGGACAGCAGCGATTTTAAAATGCTGAGTTGCAGGAAGGTCTGATCACATGGCAAGTATCAGTTTTTCTTCTGCACACTAGGAGCAGTTGTCATATTGGGGCTAAGAAGCAAAGGATCGAAGTTTGGCCATTGCCTGAAAGGTGAAGATCATTTGTAACCCCTTCTAAAGCAAGATCTGAATCAAGCTTACTTATCTCTTCTCAGTCTACCTTTTTGTTTTTTTCCTGTAGGGCACTATCTTGGCCTGATTTTACAGGCAGAAAAAGACTGCTAAACTGCAGTGGAAATACAAGGTGGCCAGATACAGAGCCTCTGGAATATCCATCTCCTGTATCTCACAATATCCCCCACTTACAGAACTAGGAGATAAACTGTTAAAAATATGAAAAACTAGAAGACCCAAGATAAAAATCAAGGCAAATTATCATCTGTATCTTTTTAGCTGAGCACTTCACAAGCTGTGGAAGCCTTTCTCACTGTTCACTGTTATTTATAAAGCATCACTTTGTGACAAAGACTGATCTTGAGGTTTGCTTTATAGTCCAGCTCTTAAAACAAACAAACAAAAAACTTATAAAGCAACAATCCCTTTTGTAAATGGTGCATGGGAAGGGACTAAAATCAGGTTGAGTATGCAATAATACCTAAAAGACGTGACTGTATTTCAGACACAGATCTAAACACCAGTGAAAATGAAACTAGAAAGCAAATTCTATTATAATTATCTGCAGAAGAAAAACAAGGCAGGCTGTCGCAATGCTGGGGCACCAGCTGGCTCACAGAGAAATCCTTAATCTAAACAAAGATGTCAAGAAGACTTTAAAAGATACGCAGTAACTTGTGGTCTGCATTTTAAAATCACTAAAACTTAACTTAAATCCACTTTGCAAGCACACCGTGGGACACAAGATTTTGATCACTTTTCTATAGACAATTACTGGTGAAGAAAAGAAGGTGAGGACCAGAATTACATTGAAAACATGGCATGGCATTTCTGGTTTATACCCTTTCATCTCAAAGATATAAGAAACAGAGACTGTCATCCTTATGTCCAATCTGTAACTCCACTTATCACTACATATATGAAAAAAGGTATTTTCTAATTGTAATTTTACCAAAATGCAGAAACCTAGAAAATCCTACATCCTCGTCGAGTCTGGTCTTTCAAATTGATCTAAGACAATACAGTGCCCTCTTCAGGTTTTCCTCTTGTATTACAACTCCAGGAAGTAGATGTCTTGGAGTGTTTCAAAATGGAAAAATAAACTGAATTTTTATGGCAAATTCTGCCTGCTAATCTTTGAAATAACACTGTAAGTCCTGTAAGATAAAAGGAATGTGTAAACTGAATATAAATAGTATCTTAAAAAGAATAATGCTGCTAATTTATCTAAAAGTCTTGGAATTATAGTAGATTATTATATGCATATTTAAAACATTTGCTACTTAGGTAGAAGAATTGAATGAAAGCATAGAAAATATGCAACTGCTACCTAAGCATGTATTCTCAAGAAAAGTCTGCTAATAGTTTTTACAGGAAATCCACTTGGTTTAATTGTTATCACTTTTAGCAGGAGCAATTACCATTACAAACTCTATCAGCACTTAGAAAGTCAGAAAGCAGAATAAATCCCAGCATACCAATTTGTACAAACCTTTTCCTTCCCTCACACCTGGATGCACACAAGCTAAACACATAAAGGCATAGTCACTTTGGCCATTACACTTAAACACACACCCATAAACTCAGATGTGGTAACACATGACACAGTTCAGAGACAGCATGACAAAACTTGTTCCTTGGCTTACTTTTTCATATAATGGAGAAGATACAGATATGAATTATTTTTCATTAGCTGCATTATAAAAAAAAGAGTGTTCATGAGAAGTTAATTCAGCATCTTTTTATGGGATTTACAAAAGCACATCAAATTCAACTCAGTGCAAAGGTAAAACTTACTGGACTTCAGTATTCGCATTGAAGTGAGCCATGTTGCAGTAATATATCACAGTAACTTTTACCAGCAGACTGATCTCAGTGACAGGAGTTTCTTTCTGGGTGTGTAAAACCCAGACGGAAAACCAGAGGTTTTTATCTGAGGAAGCAAGGGAAAAGATTAATAATGTTGTCGTTTTCCTTCTTTTGTATACAGTATGATTCAGTGGCTTGAAAAACTTTTAAATATATCTCTGAGCAAGGAGAAATGTCATTGCAACACAAGTTAGTTTCAAGACTGCAAAAAGTATTTTTTGTTGAGATAGCTATGCCCTGCATCAGAAGCATGGCAAATAGATAACATGGATTTTATGCATGTGTGTGTGCACATGTAATAGACAAATGTGTGATGGTCGGTTTGCTTTATGTAGCAATTCCTTTTAAGCTACTGAAAAGGAAAGTTCTAGATATATACCCAAACCATTTCACTAGCATTTCACAACTCAAGAAGGGCACAGGAAAGATCTGCTAGCTCATCAGATGTAACCACAAACAAACCAAAGACACCTTGACAAGCCACGGAGCAAAATGGAGTTAATAACCCAAGTGGTAGTACTCCAAAAGCAAGCCTGGTGAATTTGTTTATAACCTCCCAAGAATACCATCAGACTCTGGCTTTGCAGACAAGGTTAAAGGAAATACTGCAGTTATTAACATGCGGCCTTTCGACAGTTCAACACTAATAGGAGCAACATTCCATTAATATTTTAGACACCTATATTTTTTCTTAATATGAAATAGCATTTCCTCCTAAGAGAAAACTTCTGATTTTTCTACCTTTTCACAAAATGCTTAATGCCCTGAGCAATCCCGGGTCTCTGGGAATCCATGGCTACTCACCCATCTTAAAGGCAAGACACTGGATATGTGTTGTTATCCCAGCAGATCTCATCACCATCTGGGTGTTGCAAACTCCTCTGAGTCTAAAAGATGTCAATGTCCCAAGACTCCAAAATACCCAAGAAGGTTTTCATGGATCACTAGTAGGGAAGCTACAATCTGACTATTTGTTGGCTTTTGAAAGGACAGAAAACTATGCAAGAGTGCGTTATGAGAACTGTAACACCTTTCTGACAGCTGTCCTCACACAGCCGGTGTCCACATGAGAAGGATAAGTCACATCCGTGACTGCAATCCCCCCTAAGATTAAAACAGAGGGGCAATAGCACTCTGCTGCACAAAGCCAGAAAAAAAAGATTTGTTGAGAAAAAGCATAATCAGCCTCATTGTCCCACTGGATAAAATTATGTCAGGAAGAAAGGAATGAGAAGCAAATCGCTAGTTCATGTGAGAGGATACATTGGTCATGTGGTGTGTCCCCTTGAGAGCTGGCTGCAGCACAGGCTGGCTCCTTGACTGCAGCTGTAAGAGGATTCAGCTCCAACAGCAAAATAAACACAGGTTACACACAGTGACACATCTGCAGTGCTGCTGATGAGGAGCAGGCTTACATGCTGCACTACAGTAGAAAAGCAAGTGATGCTTTACCCAAAACCTACCAGTATGAAATGGCATGTTTCAATTTCAGATATTCATTAAGCAGGAGGTTAACCATTACATAAATGAAACAGTGACACAATTCAGCCCTCCCTCCGTGTTGCCATTGCTGCTTCCTGGCAATGAGAGCCTTCATCAGGTTATTTCAGGGTAGTAGCTGTCTTCTGTGATTACAGTTTACTACAGCGGTGCTACCCTCCAGGGACTCTTGCCCTCTTGACAAGGAGTAAGATTCAAGAATTAAACAACTCTTCTGATGCTCAGGCTGATGTTTATAGGGAAGGCGGATTTTCCTGCTTTATTTCAAAGCAGGCTTTCATTATTTTGTTAGCACAGTAAGTATTGAGCTATGGGGCCCCAGGTCCTGGCTTTCACTTCATAATTTAACGTTAGAGAAAACCCAATATCTTTACCCTCTAGCTTTCAAAATCTGGACACAGCAATCCAGATATACCTCAGGGAGCTGTATGATTATGTTCCTACAAGTGTGTGTCTATAATTAGGAGCACAGTCTGTAATTTACCAAGTGAACCACTCAAAGTCTATTTCTCCATGAGTAGACTCATATTTCCAGCCAAGTCCCTGGTCACAAGAGGAACTCCAAAATGGGTGATCAGGCAGCAGCCAAAAAAAACCCAATTAGTTGTGTTCCAAGTAGAGAAGTTCATTGGGGATTAGCCAATGTGTTAGAAAACAGACCCAAAACCACTTGGAAATGAAATTAATAATTTCCCTCTTGATAATTAGTGAAATATCCAGTATTCTGGAGGAACTGCAGATTTATATAATTTTTTAGATTCATTTTTTATTATCTCTGCATTGTTTCTTGAGCACAAAGATGCACAACCTCAATGCAGCTGGTACAGGTACCCCAGAGATATTATTGTTTCCTGTGGCCCACCAGCTGTACACAGACCTTGGGTGAGCTGCAGAGCACCTCAGGTTTTTTTGTCACAGCACTGATTTTCAGGGTCTCTCCCAATATTGCCCTTATTCTCCTTCCTCCTTACAATATACAAGAGCTGAACACTTTCTCAAAACAAGCAGAACCTGACAGAGGAACACAACAATCAGCATTTGCACACCAATGCCATGCATTTAACAGAAACATCTTTTAGCACAGTAAGGCCAGTTTTCACTGAAGCATCCTGACATACAAAAAAAAAACCCAACCCACTTTTGTCTCCTAGAGCGCAAGATGAGTATTACCATTCCCATTTTACCAGTGCGGAAACAGATGACTTTCCACAAACACCCAGAGCAGGGCAGCACACCAGGAAGAGGTCCCAAGACTGCTCCAGAGTTGCCAAAAACTTTATGCACATGGTGACTGTCTGTCAAGAATTTAGTCTGTGAGTCACACACAACACCACAATTCCGTTCAAAGCTTCCATAGGGCTCTATTTGTTTGCTTTGGTCTTAAGTTTTCTCTGTTCCGCTTACTACTTCTGCCACCACACCCCATGATTCTTAGCCAAATTCATGCCAAATTTAAGCATACAGATTACACAGTTTTTCTCCAGAATTTAGGATTTAAAAAGTGCTCATTAGAAGAGCTTTACGGCCTGTTGACATGACTTTTGCAGTGCCCACCAGCATTACATATATGATAAGCCATGCTGAGAATGTAATGATAAATGTAAGGCCAGCTTTCAAACAGAATATAATGATCCAATCCACCGTTGTATGTAGTTACACCACATTAAAAATAACTTTTTTAAAAATCAGTATAAAGGAGACAGATTTTAACAGGCTTCAGTTACAGCTGCTTGTATTCTTTCTACTGGCTTCATAACTTAACCCAATTACATAGCAGCCAATTGCTGGAAGTGTTTCATTTAGGGCACTGTTCTTCGACTTCACAGAGACTCAGAGAGAATACAGCTGTGCATCATGCAAAATGTGTTACCACGTACTAGATAAAGAGTTCAATTAACATGTTATATAGGACTTGAGAAGCCAACCATTTAGTCTTGATGCTAATAAGACCCATGTATCCAAGTTTTTTTTTTACCCTGGTGCTGCTGTAACTCAAGAATCTGAAAGACTGAAAGAAAAGAATGTCTTGTAGTTTTCACCTTGATGTGTTGTGCAGTCACAAGTATTTTCTAGCCTATTTTATCTTTTGCATGATGTATTTAGTTATTTTCTTTTCAGAGATCCTTTTCCCTATCACAACAAACAACTTTTTAAGTAAAAAAAAAAATATATTGTGAATATGAAACAGTCAAAAACCAGAAAATACACAAAGTACTTGGAAATAGAAAGCAATACTAAATGGAATTTTGTTACTGATTTAAAACTATCTATTTCCTGATCCATTAGCTGCCCTCCGAACACATATGAGGTTTCAGTGAAGTCATCAGGACCCAACTAGAGCTCAGATGTTTGCCCAAATAGCCCCCATAAGAATGAAAGCCCACCAGGCTTTAATCCTCACCTAATCACGATAGCAAGGCTGCTTCAATGGATAGTCTGCAGCCTTCACAGCTATGAGCATATTTTTACTTGGGCAAAAAGCTAATTTCAATCTTCTTTATTTTATATGCATGGTACAGAGATACAGAAAATGCAACTGACATATTTACAAATCAGAGTGTATCTAAGAGATTATTCTTGTTTAAGCAATACTCATGTTATGACAACCGCACCTACTTCAATGCTCTCACTTCCCTCTGTCATCCTCAGCACTCTCCAAGTTATCCAACTAAATAGATCAGCATCATTTACACTAAAAAGAAAGGAGAGGACTCTTGTAGTAAGCCAGCTAGTACGTTAAATTGATATCATGCTGGAAGGAAGAAAATATAGCAAGGCTGACTGAATAGAGTGAGGGGGATGCCTAGAATGGAAAGGGCAGAGGTAGCTATTACAAGGAGATGAAACCGAGAAGAGTGAAGGAAATTATGGTATCAGAGAAAAGGGGAGCATAGAGACTTTGATCTGGAGATTGTAGAAATGTAGGCAGGGAGAGGGACAAGCTTCTTGCAATATGCTTGAGCACAGTGAGCTTTGGTGAGCAACCTCTCCAGGGAGTACAGTAGGGACACACAAACTACACCACAGTTATTAAAAAACAGCAAACTAAGGACCACAAAGCAATACAGCAGCAAGGGATGTCAGTTGCATCTTATCCACTAGTGAAGATGGACATTATGGAATATTAGTTGAACTCTATATTTACAGGAAAAGTGATCCTAACATCTGCGCTACTCTAAGGTTGAGCTGGATCTCACTCACTTCTACAACCTCCCAAGTGAAGGAAAATTCGAGGCTGAACTCTGGAACTTTTGAAATTTTTTTGTGTATGTGGAGATCTGCTGCCTCACATGTGCCTGCTGCATCTGGATGTGGATATCATAAAAAGCTGATCTCTGAAATTACACTTTTGGTAGGTTGAATCACAGTTTCTTCTCCATGTCAGAATGCAACAGGCAGTCAGACAGCAGCTGATATGGAAATACAAAAAGCAAATCACAGTAACTCAGAAAAGCGAGATGAAATAAAAGAGTACTTGAGTTTCCTTGTGTCTACAGCTCTAAGGAGACAGAAAATAGGTAAGTCACTCCCAAATCCTGTCCTGCCATTCTGGGCTCTCATATGCCACAATTATTCATAACACTTCTGTGCCTCAAGGAGCCAAGGGCTGTACGTCTCCAAGCACTCAGCACTTGAAATACAGGAATCCCACAAATACCAGGATAACGCAACTCTTGCAGTTTCCAACCAAATCCAGTGGACTTTTCTTCAGAGACTATGTTTATGCTTTCCTTTGGGTACACTGAACACCAGATTTTGAAGCCTGACTTTGCAGTTGGGTGCTGACAGCATCCACTGACAGGAAAGCAAACCCAAGTGCCCTTTAGAGAAGCATCATTTTTGTAATTATTGATGAAAATTTGTTTTGCCCTGGCACAAAGTAAGTGTATTTATTCTAAAGTAAGTGTAATTATTTTTTAACCCAGTTAATTATTTCAGGAACGAAGGTTAAAGAGAGTCAAGTTTAATTCAGACACAATCTGATTTTAGAAGTCAGTTAGGAACATGCTGATACTAAACTGAAAATGAGAGTATTGAACAAACGAGTTTCAACCAAATGAATTAAATCAAAGGAAGTTTATATATAGGTAGGCCTATAAAGTCCATATTTAGGGTAATAATTTGTTCCAATTATTTTAGCAAATGTAGCAATTTCACATTATCTATAGCTCTAAAGATGCTTTAGAAGATCACAAATGGCTTATATTTAAGTGTTATTTATCCTACCTGAGGCATGAAGGTCAGTGGAGTGGCTCATGAGAAGCTTATTTAAATATCTTTTTTCAGAAACACACACTGTATTTTCTCAAATACATTAATACATTGATTAAACTTCATTTAATCTAAAAAATAAATTTGCTTCTGCAGCTTTAATTATAAATTAAACTCAAGTTGTAAGCAAAGGTAAATCTATTTTTAAAGCTAAGATCACTAGCACACAGAAAAGCCACTAGCCTGTCTTCCCCAGGTGGCTGAACATAATTTATACTCTGCTTGGGAAAAGTTGTTTCATAAACCCTCTATTTTTGGTGTAATGTGTACCAATTACCATAGTCTCCTGACTTAATAAGAACAGCATTTAGAATTTAAATAAATCACTCCTTAGCGTGTTATCATGGACAAAACTCTGCTGCAACACCAAAGAGAAAAAAAGCAACAAAACCAGAGCTCAGCCAGTATGCAGACAGAATCCAGATTTGAATATTTCACAGATGAAAATACCTACATCTACAGGAAGACTTTACATCTAACAAAAAAACATTTATTTTAATTTTTTTTCATTTAATTTAGCAAGCCACAGTAATCTTCAAGGTTTTTCAACAGATTAAAAAGTAGGTATCTCACAAGTCAGTGAAAAAGGGCTAATGGAAATTGCACATTCCCCTCCCAAAAAAATGAAGCCATCCTCTCAGTCACATTGTGTTCAGTAAAAAGCTATGTGAGAGGAACTAAACTATCAGAGGCAAAAGGAGAGACAGAAAGAAGCAAGCAGAGACTAGCTACATGCTGCATGTATCTCCTGGCCTTAACAAAAGTCACTAATAGAGTCTGTCACTCTGTAGGGACAGATCAATAGAAGGTATCCTGGATAAAGGAAGGAGATAGAACTCTAGTGATGGAGGTGAGAAGAGAATAAATAGGGGAAGAATGCAGAAAGGCAACAGGAGAACTGGGACTAGTACAAATAACAATGGGGAAAAAATGAGGGGGAGGAAAGCAACAGAATAGCAAAGAAAAGAACATGGAAGACAAGGATAGGGACTTGAAAAGAAAGAAAAATTACCTTATAAACAAAGAGGATGAGTCAGAAAAGATTCCTGATTTCATTTGCAGCCGGTTCATTTGCAGAATAATTGCTTACAAAGCTGAACTGGTTTTGGCAGCTGCATAGCTTGAGATGGCAGGCCTCACAGGTAGCAAAGGGAACAGGGAACTTTGCATGCTATTGAAACAACCTGAGGGGGATTTGCAAAAGGAGAGCTGAGACTCCTTCCTTACACATGCACACTAATTTCCCTCATTCCTATGTGTAGTAGGGAAGATATCCTTTGCAATGGCTGGAGAAAAAAGCAATGTTTTTTGCAGGAAGGAAGTTGTATTTTAACAGGTCTCAAAATTCAGGGAACAAACGTTTATTTTGCAAAGACTTTAAGAGATTGTTTATAATTTTACAAGCAACAAAAAGGACGTTCCTGTTTCTGCTTAGGTGCTAAGCATGATTACATTTCTTCAGCTCCAGCTCTCGCATAACCAGCTCCTTCCATTTCCTCTCTGGGGCTGCTCATCCCTATCCCAGGCTCCCCCTCCTGGTCTTTTGGGACAGCTGTCAGTGGGAGCCCTATTGTGAAACAGGAGCAGGGAACAGGCCCACCCTCCAAACCATCACTGCTGTCAAAAGAAATGGACACATACCTCTGAATTCAGTTCAAATCCCAAAATCATTCCAGAAAATTATAAAAATATTCCTGTAAAAATTTGGAACTTACTCCTTGATGCAGTGAGCAAAATGGCCTCATGGCTAACACACAACCCAGTTCCTAGCTCTGCCAATGAATCCACTCTGACCTTGCTGCTTTCCTCTGTGCCTCAGATCATCATCTGCACACTACGGGCTTTGCAAGAACCAATTCAAGATTGTTTGAGACATTCACTCTCTAATCATGACAGCCAGAGCAAGCACACCAAGCTTTCAAACAAAAGAATGAAAAATTCTGGGAATGAAAAAAATCCAACTACCAAGCACACAGACCAGACAGGTTTTTCATTTTGCTGGAGCAGGAAACCAAGAGGGTGATGAAGAGAGGGAGGAAAGAGAAGACGGAACACATCAGAAGTGCTGCGTGTTCAACCGTGGCAGGCACGACCCTACAGAAGAATAAGAGCTGTGTGCCCTGCAAAATCAGTGCACAATTTTGGGATAAATTTCCAGACCAGGACCCTGGCTCTCTTACTGCAGTGCTGTCTAAGAAAAATTTGCTAGTGTCAGCTGAGATAACAAACATGCAGGTTAGATCAAGATTTAATGCCCAGAGAAGTTGTGGATGCCCCATCCCTGGAGGTGTTCAAGGCCAGGCTAGATGGGGCTTTGAGCAACCTGGGCTAGTGGAGGGTGTCCCTGCCCATGGCAGGAGGTAAGAATTCGATGGTCTTTAAGGTCTCTTCCAACCCTTTCTATGATTCTGTGATAATAACATGGTGCAATAAAAGAATGGTTGCCAGTATGGTGGGTAACATGGGAAACACTAAAAGTCCCTTTCAAAACCAAGGCTGCTTTTTTTCACACACAAGGAAAACAAGCAATTTTTTCTCCAAATCACCAGCCTCCAACAGCATATAATATGAGTCAATTAACAGAAGTAAATCATTCTGTAAAACATAGTTTACGTCAGCTAGGGAACTACAACAAAATGATTATAAGTCGAGAGATAATGGGACATATCCTTTCTGGTGTCAATTAGTAAAGTTCCCTTTGTCCCAAATCCAGTTTACACCAGTTAACTCTCGCGAGTGACACTACCAAATGTGCTAATGATAACACGAGGAATGTGATCCATCAAAAGGTTGCTGACAGGCACACTAATCAATGAGAGACATTTGTTCTAATAACTCTCGAGAACCTGAAAAACAGGCAAACCTGGGGAACATTCATCTTGTAGATGTCTACAGGAGAAATGTGAAACTGCACGAGTCTATAGGCACAGTCTGGAGACTGTGGAACTAAGTCTAGTGCATTTTTTTGCTTCTGTTGGGGTGTCTGTGCATGGCTAGAGTGCAAGTCCTTGAGGGGACATCCAGGAATTGATTTGTGAAGTGAGATATAGGTGCTCACTGGAGATTTCACCTGGCTTTTTCTGTCACAAACAAGTTGAGTGCAGGCAAGAGGCTGTCTCTTGGCACTGAGGCAAATCTTTCAATTTTTCCCACTGCTGGCACTTATCTTCTTGATCTACTGAGATTTGCAAATAATTTAAGAAATTCTTCTATAAAGTATCTTAACTTTAACCCGGGAAAAGCAAAACAAAACATGTGATGAAGTAAATATTTGCTTTAACAGAGCTGCATCACTGCAAAAAAGATATAAACATCTTCCTAAATAGATTACAACACTAAGTTCTGCTCTGCAATCAAGCCGCTTTAAAACTGTATTTCATCTATACATAAGACAGTTTGTACATGAATCTGCCCACAGAACTGCCATTTCCATCACTTTCAGACCCCTCACCATGAAAATGCCCATTCTTCTCACTTTATATTCTTCTGGTTGTACTTTTAATTTTACTCTTCCCTCAACAAGATTATTGGCATAGTTTTTCTCTGGCAAGATAAATGAGAAGGATTGCTCTCTCCTAGAGAAGGTGCACCAGCAATCACACTATCTTTGTAATCAAAATCACGAGCTAACCAATGTGTGTTTCTAATGAAATAGCACTTTTCTTTGATAAATGTCTTTCTATTATTTTTATCAAGGGTTTCCCGGCAGCTGATTTGACTGATATGCTTGTAATTGACAACTTGACACAAGTCAGTACCTTTTGTGAATATTAATCACGTGGTCTTCTCCCTAGTCCTTTAGAAATATAATGCTAAAATCTAAAAATATTCTTTTTCCTCTCTCATAACTCAGAGACACAGTGTCAATATTTTTAGGCCTGATTAGCAGCTGCAGCAATACTAAAACTAAAGGAGCTTTGCTAAGCTTCACCTTTAGGTAGGCAAATCACCCACCAATATAGTCATGAGTGGGTAACACTGGGTAATTTTGGCCAGCAGGATCAAGATTACTTACCCACATTTTCCATATTTACCATCAAATTGCATAAGTATTTTCTTTCAAGACATGGGAGGAATTGCTTTTTTCTCTAGTTACTTGCCTCCTTGGCAGGTGAGAGCACTCCTTACATGGGCAGAATCAGCAGGGTCAATGGAAAATTTTACAATGGGTATGAAACCAGGCATCACTAAAGAAAAAATATCAATATGAGTGGTACTTCTTTATTGCACATTCCTAGTTCCCACTTATCATAGGACTGGTTATCTCCTCTCATGCCCTAGCTGCAATATACTTTTAGCAGTGTATTGTAAACAACCATCCAAGGCTTTTTTTAGCTGTGTAATTAGAAGCCATTGCTCCTCTGTTTAATTTCTCCTTCTGCAAGTATAGCTCCCAGTCATTACCAGATGGCTATTCTTACTCTTATTACTGACCCTGCTGTCTAGGTACCTACTTACACTTATAATCCACTCTGTTTTTCCAAATAAGGACCTTAATGAGGACAAGCATAGCCATTATCTCTACAATTGTGTATTGAATATTTCAACTTTAAGATTCAGATTGTAGGCAGTGAGAGAGCATATGTTCAGAATTTTTTTAAAAGAGCTCTTTTATTACACTGTCAAATTATTCAATACTAATGATAGTTTTGCAGTCACTAGAATGCTGATGTTTTATAACCTCTGCTTTATTTATTGTACAAGGTTTATTTCCTTGGATTTGCCCCAAAATAGCTTCTGGCTGTTCAACAACTTAAAAAGATGCTAAAAAAACAAAGAAATGAATCCTGGCTTAGCTCTAGAATTGTGTTCACATCTTAAGCTTTTTTCTTAGAGGCTGTTATTCCCCTTGACTAATTATAATTAAAATTCTACAGAAACTGTATTTTTCTTCTCCTACAAGCTCCTCTTAATTGTAAAAGATTTCCTGATCTTCTTTCTGTCACTGTCACAGGCACATAAAGGATCCCAAACAAAAAAAAAAATTGCCTCATTACTTTCAGTGTCCATGAATTGCATCCAAATTGTCCCTGCTGCGTCAGCCAAAAGAAATGCATCATTTCTCCCCATCCACCAGCACCATCCATCAATGCCCTTTCTGCCACGCTTGCTTTCTTTGCCTATCCCTTTAGTAAACTTTGCACTTCAGAATTTTAACATCTGTGGGCAGCTCTAAAGAGCTTGGTACTGAGCAAACCTAGCAGGCACCATGGCAGAAGGGCAGGTAAAAGCAACCCCCCCAGAGCATCCTGCAGGGGCTGGCCCCTGCACTGGGATGGCTCTGGGAGGCCAGCCCAGGAGCGATACACACACATACCTGATGAACAGAGGCATCTGTTCTTCCAGCAAAAAAACACTTTATGCAAGTGGATTAACTGCTTCTGTAGCAACTCACTACCAGTTGTGTTTCAACAATGTGCCAACAAGAGTTGAAAGCTGTAATTCTGTGTGTATTCTTGAAGCTTGGGATACAAAGCTCAAGATTACATAGCAAGAATTGCTGAGGTTCATAGGGAGCATACTCACAAACACAGGCAGGTTTCAGTGATATACAAAAGTGTACCATTAATATGTTGGTAGCTTGGATGAGTATGCTGGGCCAGTAATATTAGTACTGGCTATATGTAAAGAGAGGGTTGAATATTTTTCTTCAATTTTTAAATCAGATATTCCTGGCAAAAACACATTCACCATATGCAGGGGAACATAACAGTAATACACTAAAACAACCAAGTTACATTCATTACGGCTTTTAGTCAGCAAATCCTAACAAGCACCATTTTCTGCTTTGCACACAGCCTTCCCTCAGTTTTGGCCTGGGGAACTTAAGAGACAATTGAATTTATTGTCCACCAGAGCCCACACTGAGAAGGTTCTAATTAGTTATGAAGATGTGAATGTCTAAGCCCTCGTATCACCTTGTACAGGCCACCGTATAATACAGTGAAATCTCTTGAAGACAGCTCATTTGAAACTTACATTAGCAACACAGATGGAAGTACAGACAAGACTGTTAATGATATCCAGCACATTACCCCATGACATTTATACTTCCCCACCTCCAGAAGTGCACTACTTATTTTGGCTACAACTCCCAATTTATGAGAATTACAATTTCAAGACACTCTTAAATTCTCTTTCCCCACACTCATTTAACCTGAATTGTTTATACTGTGCATCACTAGCAATTACACAAATTCTCCTCTATTTTTTCGTTCAACAACAAAGATGTTTGCTAGCATCACACCAGGACATGGCATGAATACATATGAAAAGATTTATTAGCTTAAACAGGTATATTTATAGATTCATTTGTTTTTGTTGAAACAATTTGTATTATTCATTCTAATTCCTAACCTGCATAGCTCTCTGCTGACTCAGAAGCTTGCATTTGCAATGCCTTTCCAATTGGTACCATGCTGAAAATATATCTGTCCTGCATCGAAAACCAAAAAAAGCCCTAGAACAGTCAACCTCTCCCAGTTTTACTGAAATTTCTCCAAAAAACTACCCTTGAATCAGCCAAGAATGGTGCTTTCACTGAGAATTAGCAAGTAAATTCCTATCTCAGTAACACTGCAAAGATGCATTCAGCTACACACTGAACAATTCAGTAATGATCTTGGAATTTGAAGCACATGAAGACTGGCTCTGACAACAGGGCTGTAATCAAGCAAGATTAGAGATCTGATGACTCAGCAAATTAAATTTCCATAAGGTTTTCATTTCATTGACTATACTTACCTCAACAGAAGATAAAATCTCAGAAGCCATAACACAGATTAGTGTAGTCTAACGAAGTGCACAGCAGAGAGGAAATCAAGTCAATAGCATACGTTCTATTTCCCTTATTTTAACCACTCCTTTGATTAATCAGCAAGCCAACAGCATTCTTAGTAAAAACCTCCAGGATGAAGTATTTCATGTGGGGTGCACCAGCAGGAACTGCCATTGAGCAAGAAGCCACACAATGCAGAAGACAACGCGTGGGCAGCGTACAAGCCCTTTACAGGTTGCACTGACAAATCACTGACAAATGCAGGGCATTGATCATGCTTTGGGATCAGGGCCTAACCCCACACCTCTGCAGCTGGCTCAGTGTGTGAGCAACAAGGCTTCTCCCTCCTCTTTAGGCAGGCAGCACCCACCAGGCACACAGAGAGCACCTGCAGCCATCCTGCAGCCCAGGCTGTGGGGAAAGTTAATTTACAGCTTCATTCAGTACCGGAGGTGGCAGAAAGGCAGAACTGAGATGAAAGGGAAACACAAGCTCAGACTTTCTTGCCATTTTTGACATTTCTTCCATGATGTTAGGGTAGAAGTGCAAGTTCTTTAGGAAAAGAAATCCCTGATGAAAAAACTCCGGTTAGGGGAGCCAGGGCTGAAAGAAAAAACACTAGCCAGGACAGTTTAGGACTTGTGAAAGGCTCCAGCATGTAAATCTAATCTCTTGCTGTAATGTCAGCCCCAACTGAGTAATAGTCATGCTTCAAAAATCAGAGGTAGAGCAATCCCTCTTCCCCAACCCCAGTGTATGGTGGTGAGGAAGTATCAGCTTCCTGCAGCTTAAGGCCCACGGTCCTCTCCCAGCCCTAGGGGACTGAAAGCCCACAACATTAGTAGTGCTGTCAGAGGACCCAGACCCAGCATGACTGCTTGCAGACAGCCTTGTTGACTAGAGATTGCATCCCCTTCTTCTCATATCCTAAATAAATTCATTCTATGCCAGTTTGCCCATAGTAATTTTAAGGGAACAATAAGACCCCCATAGTCCACCTCCAGACTAGACTTCAGTTATGTGGTCACAATCCCTGCAAACAGGCTCTGCTCTTTGATCTTCACTTTAGTGCTGACATAGATGTTCTTAGTCCCTTTTTCTAAGTACACTCGTAAAGGCATGGAAAGGAGAATAAAGCAGAACAAGTGCCTGTCAAAGCTTAAGGGATTTTTGTCTCAACCAAATAGCAGACCTACTTTGAGCTGCTGGGGCCTCTTCCCTCCTGTCTCCTTTGATGAAATGGAGATCTGCATGTGGAGACTGGCTGAGTGAGCACCCAGCAACCTGTCGGTGCAAAATGGTCTGAAGATTGTATGCATCCAACAGGCAGAGGCTACATACACCTAATCTCTTCATTTTCAGTTCCAAAGTGGCCTATCCTGAATACTAATCAAGGTAAAATAGAGGAAGCAATTATTTATATGTGCCTTCTCATTTATCAAAGCAAGAAGCTACAGGTTCAGCATGCATTAGGTCAGAAGGCAGACTACAGGGAGCTTTCAGCCTCTTCCAGCTACAAAACCTGTGATTAAATTAATTCTGTGCCCACTTTTCTCACACAGCTGGCACCCATCAATCACAGCCCCCTGGAAGTGCGCTTCTCTCAGCTTATCTCCAAAGAGCAGTTCTACCTGCACAACATTAGCCACTTCTGGTAGACTGACCACTTTTAGCAGGCTGTTTGAGAGACACGGCCGCTGTCCTAGCAATAATCACTCACTGTTCAGTCCCCCACCACTCCCATCCTGTCTGCATAATTAAAAATCTGCTACCTTCTCTGACTTGGCTAGCAACTGGCAGCTCTCTCACAATAGTGCTCAGCAGACATAGGGCTTTAACAGATGGCAAGACAATGACGCAGTTCAGAATCTAAATGTGATGCCCCAAGATCAGACTGGGGCAGATTTGGTAACAAACAAAATGAAAAGCATGATGACAACTGTGGGATGAATAAGACATAGATGAAAAAATAAATGTGTCTCATACAGTAGGGAGTGGGTGTAATTTGTTGAAGGATAAAAATAACAAGCTTGCTTCTCTGGTATCTGTAGAACCTCTTTGTATGTTTCCAATTTCCCCACTAATGATGCTGCAAAGCTATATTAACCAATAAAATAACTCTTCATACTAAACACCCAGACACTGAGAATTAAAAGATGTAGTACATATAGTTCATTCAAGTAGTTATGCTGCACATACCATCAACTGTTGCTTATAGAGGTAATAAACCACAACTAAAAAAGAGGACTGAAATTGTCTTAAACATGCTCCGATTTCGCACTTTGCTGCCTTGCTAAAAGTGAAAGCATGTGTGAAAAGATTAAGTAATTGGATCTTCTGTTTTCATCTATCACTATCAATATTCAGATAAGACAGGCTGAAACAAAGAGACTAGGGAACATCTGAGATCAAATAAGAAAAGAAATACTCAAAAATGGATGTGAAAAATAGCATCAAGAATTTCTTCTCTTATTTATAAGTACATTAACTTTTAGTCAAAAGTGTTTAAAAAACCAGCATCTCGCAAACATTGTGCTTCCTTAATCTCAGCCTAGATGAAATTATGCCTTTGGTTCTTGGACTTTTTGATAAACAACCAGTATACCACATGATGGATGAGCACCTAAACACAATGTGAAAGATTCCCATAAAAACACTAAAAATGCATTACATATTTCGGCCATTAAACCATGTATCAGGTCTCCCCTCTGTCTGGAATTAGAGGGAAAGAGCACCACAGCAATTATTTCACATCTAGCTCTTGGGGCCTGGTGTTTTGTGCTGCTGTCTGTTACCATCCGAGAGTGGCATTAAATCACCCAGATCATGCAACAACAGTAAGAAAGTGATCATGTAGGATTTATTATCTATGCCCCCATAAAGACTTCTGGGCTGCCGATACGTGAGGTAACTGAGACAGCAAATGTAGAGACACAGACAAGTAGAGCACCGTGTCCTTGCCCCAAGGGAAGGCCACATCATGCAATTTTTGGTCATTTCAGTTCATTCAGGAAGTTAATGTGCTTCCCTGGAACAAAAAATTCAGGAGGGGGAATCATGGACTTGGGCTTTACTTCAACACTTTTCATATGGAGTTTTCAAAATGAAGCTTGTAGTACCGATCACGTGTATTTCCTAAGGCATGTTTATCATAACAGCGTCTATGGACTAAGAAAGGATCAGAAACCACCATGCAAGGAGACAGAGGACAGGTATGGAGGGAGCTGTGGGGGAAGCTGTGAAAGATGATGGTGATGGCTGGCACAGACAGCTGCAGGGCAGCAAGAAAGTACAAGAGAAACTTTTTATTTATTGAAAGCTGTTGTTCTAGCTGTTACACAGCCTGCACAAAAGCTGCTGTAAAGTCAGTCTCCCTTGAAAAGCGGATGCCTTCAGATCCAGGTTGCTCCTTTCTAGCCCAAGGCACAATACATCCAAGACAGACTGGATGTTATCCTTGCAAAATATTTAGCTTTAATTTTACAGATAGAAAAACAACAGCAGCAAGGAACCCCCGTTGCATAGAAACCCTGTAGCTCTAGTGCTCAGGGTATCAAACAGTGCTTCCTCCCCTCTCCATTGATCAGCTTCCACGCAAGACCACCTGTTCCACTCGAGATTATGACAATCTTCAGGATCTTGACATTAGTTTCTGAAAACTGATGGTGCCTCTGAGGTCCTGGGATTAACCAGGCCACTCTGGCTCTCACCTTAGATCCACACATTCTGAAAGATTTGGGTAAATTACATTATGTCTTCCCTGATCTTGCTGCCACATGTGCTCTGTGCTCCCAGGGCACTTGGACACCCAGATTCCATCCATTCCCTCCGTAGGAAAAGTCATCCTTCCCCAAAGGATCCTTCTAGAGTACTGTAAACTCAGTCGAACTGCAGGAGAACAAGTAATTGAAACAGATTTCTCACAGCATTCAAAAATCAATCCTTAATTACGTATTGGCAACCTCAAAAAGGTTAAAGAATGAGGCAGGTGAAATAGCCTCACTGGAAAGCCATAAAAATGGATTACAAAAGATTAGAGGGGTA
>VZTO01024182.1:106027-122606 GCA_013400615.1 Syrrhaptes paradoxus
AAAAAAAAAAAAAAAAGGTTTAGGTCTGTTTTGACAGAACTTCATGCACTCCCCCATCACATAAATTCTGGGAAAGTTGATGCTCTAACTGTCTCAAGTTGATCAGGTATTGACTTCTACCTTTTGGAGATCTTCATCCCTACACGCACCACACCATCTCCAGAATTAAATTTTTTTCTGCAAACTCTAAATCCATTGAACAATAGCTTTTTCAGGGCATTGTGTCCAAAGTGTTTCACATCCTCTCCCCAGCAGAAGCTTCAGAATATTACAGAGGAAAAAACTACAGTAAAAAATAATGTGCATCTGATGGAAAAAAAGGAATAGAGTTCAATTCAACAAAGCACCTAAATATGTGCCTAATATCAGGGAGGAAGAGGAACTTGAGTAGTTATTTCAAGTCTTTGCTGAATTGAGATCTTTTTCTTCCTTTTCCTTTTCAGAATTTAAAGTGATTTTTTTCTGAAGTTATGTGAGCATCTTTAAATAAACGTTCAGCAGAAAATATTCAGATCACAAGACAAGCTGAAATAGCATCAGTAAGCTCAAGCTTTTGACAATGTTTACCTCTACTTCATTTTCCAAGTACACAGAATGCCAAATCCTGCTTGCTTTTCATATGCAATTAATCCCACCAAAATCCTTTGGGACTACTTCTGAAAGTAAAATGAGCAGGATTTAGCTTATAATCCAGCACCAACAGGAAGGGAAAATATGATACAGTGTTTTATCCCTAGCAAAGAACTCTGGCACTAAATCCTCACGAGTGAGTAGAAGCTTCAGTGCATATTCTGCAGCTAATCTGGCAACAGGGCAATTTCCTGTTTGTAATTTATATTTTTGCCCAAGTGACTGTATAGAGACAGATGGTCACACCAAAGGAGGACAGTTCTGAAAAGAAATCTCCATCCCTCAGGAATATTTCACAAGATCAGGCTGGGGAGTGCCAAAGCAGAACCTTTTGCCAGGCAGCCGAATCACAATACACTGACCACCACCTTCAGGTTCTGGCTTCTGTATCAAATTCTTACCATGTAATAAATCTAGCACTGAGGAAAGAAGAGCAAAAAGACTTCTCTGTGACTGGATAGGGCTTTGAATGCTAATGACTGGATGTTGAGAGTCATTTCAAGTCTTTATCATCCAAGAAAGGAAAGCTTTTCTGACTGCATTTTCTGCATCCTTAGGAGTACGCCCTAGGTTACTAGTTATCTCAGATCCCATCATCAAGTTTTCAAGAAAAATACTTGTTTCCTTCAGGCTGCAATGGCTCAAGCAGATCACGTTTCTAAAACACAGGCCATGCAAACCTGATTTCAGCCATGGGCTTTACTCTCCCTCTTAATTTTACACTGCTTTCTGACAGGAATTAACTGGTCCTTCTTTGTTTTGTTTTAAAGACAAAATGAGGAATTTTAAGAATTATCTATGAAAAGACATGATATAGTTAGAATAGCAATCCATGTATTTATTTGAATGCTGACTTTGCCTTTCTCTGAATTTTTGATACGCCTGAAAGATTTTGATCAACAACTTCAGCTTAAAAAACCTTCAGGGCTGTCAGGCAGTAGAGTGATTTTTGGACAGTGAGATGAAATCAAATGCTACTGTGATCAACAAGCTGAAGAATTGCCAGTTTTAACTAACTGAAGTTTCAGAATTAAAACAGGGTTTAGAATAGTGGAAGTGTCTCACCTTTTGTCTAGCTGTTTTGCTTGTCTGCAGACTGAATAAGACATCACTTTTTTAAGGCATTCACACTTGTCTGAGATACATTCTTCACAAGCTTGAAGGCTAAGGAAAAAAAGTTTTAAATTACATTTTAAAATACTGAATTAAATTTCATGCTATAAATCATAAAATCTGGAATCTTGGAATCAAAAAATAGATGTGACTATTTCCTCAGTGAATAGCTTAGGAATATTTCAGCTTTTTTGTCATCTTGCTAGTGATATTAAATATAGAGATTTCAGTGCTGAGGTTGGTTGCTTACTAGACTTACACTTGTCTGTAGGATTTCCAAATTACACAAGCAGAGAGGGTTTCTGAAACATGGCTTAAGGGAAAAATCATACAGAATACAAGGTGTTACTGGATATAAGATCTACTAGAATTTCCAATTATTTAACTTCAGACAAAGAAGCAGAAATAAGGAAGACATCCCATGCCCTAGGCATTCACTGAGTAAAACAACAGTCAACCTCTTGTTTGCGTGGGAGCTTCTTTATTCCCAGTCAGGTGTTTGAGGTCAGACCAACAAAGTCATTACTGAATGGCACCATGTCTGATTTGTATTATACTGATTTGTATGAGGCACACACATTAACAGTCCCGCCTGACTTCCACAGCAACCAGTAAAACTGTCTCATGACTGAACCTGGCCCTAGAAGCCCCAGTTGGTGACATGCATCTGTCAAAAAAAAGATGTAAGGGATGAATGAAAGGAACTCTGTTTCAGAGCTGGGACAGTAAGATTGAAATGACATTGAAAAAATGTCCTGTAGGCTTCTAAAACAAAATTGAGACTAATTGCTGGGGTAAGTCCCCCTTCAGTCCCTCACTATGCACTGAAAAGCTGGAAGAGAGGGAATGTACTCCTTGCGATCTGGTAGACCATTTTAGACAGGACTCAGAAAAGCTGAGCACATTGAATAAAATTACTGAGGAAAGCTGAACCAGGAATAAAATACTGCTGACTTGTAGCTGTCTACTCACCACTCAACTATTGCATGTAATGTGTGGGAAGGAAAAGTGCATACTGTATTTAGGATGTCAGAATTTACTTCTGACAGGTAAAGAATTCATAAAACTCCATACCAGTGAACACTTCCCTGCATCTATGATCAGCTATGCCCAAGCATTTAAGACAACAGCACCACTTGCTTCCCAGTCACAATTCTCATGAACAGAGAGCATTCAAGGTCATACTCTTGGCTTCTTAAGAGCAGCAGATGCCCATCTGTTGAGATATGTTTTGACACAATTTAATCCCTTTGCAGTTCTTTTTTGTGTCTGTTTATTTTTTTTATAATGTTGCCTATCTCACTTCTCTTTAAAGCAAATCCTAACTATGACATTCAGGTAGCCATAGACTTGTCTGTTCCCGAAATATTCAGAAAGAGAAAATAGTGAATGACCTGGCAAATTCTAAATAAGAAGAAATGTGATCAGTAAAAGTTATTTTCTTTCTGCAAAATATGCAGAAGAAAGCTAGGGGTATCATTGAAGAGACAGTTAGTTAGAAACAAAGAACAAAGAGGAAACAGTGTAGACATCCAAGGCACATCCATATCTTGGATATTGCAAGAATGCTTCATCATTTCATCCCACAAGCCAGACAAGAAGAGTAGATATAAGAAAGAGCAACAAAGATGCTCAGAGAATGGTATCAAACCCAAATCATAAATAAGTTCTTCCTCACAATAAGCAATTAAGCAGGAGTGTTCATCACCACATCACATTTGAGAAATGAAAGGACAGAGGGGTTCAAAATTAGGTTAGATACAGTCACAGAAGACTGGTTCACCAGCAATTTCCAAAGAAATTCCTAACTTACTGACTGTTTGAATTTGGGAAGATAAACCATGGAAAAGGTCACTCAGAAGCATGCTTTGTTACACTTCTCTGAAAGGATCTGCCATACTGGCCACCACAGGTTGCACTAGGTTAAATGGACTTTTGATATGAACCAGCATGAATGTTCCTCTATTTTCAGTCTAAAGGCTTTAAAGATTTCCAAAATTGAACCCAACATGATTGTCATGAAAGGTGAAAAATTATTAAAAAATTTGGACAAACATATGACACTTATGTAATTAAGGCAGATTTAAATGACTAACAAAAAACACAGTCTGGGAGAAGTAGTTCAGCAAAAGTTGGCCTGTCCTTAGAAAACATGGAGAGTATGGTTTATATGTTCCTCATATGACCAGGTTCATGCAAATCATTACATATGATACAAAAAGAAAATAAGTCAAATTGAGTGAGGTGCAGATCACGATGATCACTGGAAAAGCTTGCAATACTGCTGCCTGCAGACACTATTTTCCTTTCAACAGAGAAAGTGGATAAATTTGTTATTAGAGACCTACAGGTTTTTATACTGCTCAAGCACCTTTAGTTTGACCTAAGAATGCCTCCCATGTTCACAGCTGTATGTTTGTAAGCAGAACCTGAATTCTATATATCTGCTGTAGAAAGCCTTCAACAGCCAGTAAAAGCAATTTTCAGAGAGCCATCTCCTTCCCTTTTGAAACAAATGAATCCACATCAGCTGTAAAGAGTGAAGAATGCTTCCTGTCACCTTTGTATTACAGCTTTCTGACAGCGCCAGTGACAAAATCTGGCACACAATCTCCTCCCAAGTCAACACCAGACACAGAGGTAAACATCTATGGAGAAAAAGCACAAGTTCTTTAAAAGCAGCATCACACTATTCCCCAGATATCCTGGGGGATCCACTATATGAGGCATCCCAAGCAGTAGCAAGGTCATGCCCTAAAGAAATCTGTGTTAGAATGTGCTTCATGCATGATCATTCTGAATTTATTTCTAGCTCAAGGATAAATACTATTTTTTTCTAAATCTTACACATTAATTAGGATCACATTATGATATCTTTGTCTTCTATTTCAAAATAAATATTTTCCACAGAGATTACTCCTAAACCAGGCAGACCTAACCAAATTAACCTTGAATTACTTTCCATCTGCACCCAGACACAACTCACCAGAGAAGGTGGAAGCAGCCAAGGGGCCAGCCTGACTCATTCTTTCTGACTTCCAAATTCACTTCCAAAATCGGTTTGTTAAGCTTGTTAGAAGAAAAAGCTGTCTTCACAGATGCATCTGAAGACTGCTGGGTTCAGGTCTGCCACCTTTATGAATGAAGCTAAATCTGTATGGCCTGTACTACTCTGACCCAAGCTTTGTGTCCAGGAGTACATACAGCCTGAATACAGGGGGATTTGAAGTGCAATCTGAACTTGCTCAGTGCGGGAAATGGCAGGCAATGGTCATTGTATGAAAGAAAACAGTTTGGTCTTTCCTCTGCTCACCTTACCCAGTACCACTTTTTAGAGTCAATTTCTGCAGAGACACTAACAGAATTAAAACATTACTCTTGGCAACATCTTGCATAAACAGAGATACTGTAACCAATGCTACTGTAACCAACACAGGAGAGAATTTCTGACAGCTTTTTATTTTGTCAAGTACTAAGAAATCTCTCAAATTCTCCACTCAGGAATCACTTCAGTCATAGTGGATTACCAAATCAATTCACTTAATCAGCAAGTTTAGTGCACAGTGGAGCCTTACGAACAGCTTATATAACTGTAAACAAGAATTTCTTTTCAATTATGCAGAGACGCCTGCCTTGATTACAAGTGATAAGTAGTGGATGCACAATATTATTGCCTTATAAATAATACCTCTATTTCCATTCAGGAGTCAGTTCCCTATACTGAAACTGTCACTAATAAATCATGCTGATTGCAGAGCTACAGCTGACATTCCTCTTTACCCAGTAAACACCTTTACTGCCATGTATATATAAGATAAAACATTCTCTAAGTACTTTTTAAAGGTGAAGCAACAGCACTTTAAAAAAACAACTAAACAAACTAAATAGAATATGAAAAACCTAAGTGAGGGAAAAAAAACCCCAAAACAAAAGCAAACCAAAACCAGGAAAGAATGTCTTCCAACTCAACTACCTCCACAAATCCTTACTTCTCCCTCTGTTCCTACCCAGTCTCAAGTAATGCTGCGTGTTCAAAACACTAGGGCTATGATCAGGTCAATTAGGTCAGAAATAGGAAAAAAACTTCTTTGTATTTAGCAAACAACACCAAAGACTAATTATTACTGATACCAATTTAAAAAATTAAATAAATAAATCCTAGGCATTTCTCTGCATAGGGCCATTTTAAATTGAGATCTAAAAGTAGATAGATAGACAATAAGCAGACTTAAACAATTTTACCAGTGGTTGATTTATTTCGACTTTCTGCTCTCCCTGGTCGCAGCTCAGTGCAATCCATAAATAAGTTAGGCTGGCAAAGGAGATTGAATTTTTGAGGCCAGAACAGTAATTGAGGAATTGAACAGCCTGAAGGTTGAAATATAGTCTCCGGGGACATAAGCCTTTGGACCTATTAGCAGCTGTCTATATTGCTTTCCAGCCATTGACACATACGACCATGTCAACATATTGAACTGATTTATGGCTTTTTGTGTCGCAAAAGGACAGATCTTGTATGTGTTCTGGGCTCCATTGCACTGTTACTCTCAGAGCAAGAGCGTCTCAAGTCAGTGAGCTACGTAAATTTCAACACATGCCGACATCTTCTGCAAACTAGAAGTTTCCAGTCACCATCAAGTTTCTCTCAGGAACTGTTTTTCAATACCTAAAAGGCATCCAACCAAATCTAATATTTAGGAGGTCAGAAAAAAAAGGTTAAACAAAGCTTTTAAGCTGTAAGCTTTTACAGTATAGTTACAGGAAAAAAATAAAAAGTTTTATTTCCAAAACGCATTTACTGTATCTTAACATCTTTTGTTTCTCAGCTAGCTTGCAAAATTACTGTTATCCATAGAATCTCAAAGATTTTTCCTTTGCCAAGCACTAAAAAGTCAGATCTTTAAAAAATATTGGAAGGCCCAATTTCCTGTGAAGAAAATCTGCACAATTTGATTACACTGAAAGCAGTAATTTTTACTTTTTTCCATACCATATTTGTCAGCACTTGCAAAGGAAAGACTGAAAGGGAAATCTGAGAACATTTTTTCTTTTTTTTTCTTAAAAACAAAACAAACAAGCAAAACAGAAAACCCCACCATCACCCACCACTTCATTTTTTCAGTTGTTCTCTCAGGACCAAATTTCACAAGAACACAGGAAACTCCACAGAAACTCAAGCAACAAGCGATAGATTGCAAAACCAACCCACGGCAAAAGGCAAGAAACAGCATCTCCAGCTCTCATTTTGTATGAAAACGTGGAAATTACCTCAGCAGAAGCGCAGGCCCGCAGAGGAGGCCTGAGCTCTCCGTGGGGAGCAGCGGCTGTCTGGGGGCAGCCCGGGGGCCATTTTACCTCAGGAGAGCCGGCAGCACAGCGCCGCCACCACACCCCTGCACCTCCACACCTGGCGACAAACACACGCTTGATTCACAGATTGATACACGGAAATAAATACTTCTTTCCCTCCCTCTCTCCCTGAGCATCCCACAAAAGCTAAAGAAAATGTTATTTTAAAGATGGCGCCTCTCGGCCCAGGCCACAGGCTTCCCAGGTGGGACAGAAATACTTCCCTCGCAGCACCCCTGAGCAGTCAGGTTTTGGGCAGTTATGATGCCAATCACACACCAAAAAAGAATGCAAGCCGATAAAAGACCTAAAAGGCATCTCTGGGGTCTCAGGGAAGGGCTGTAAACGAGGCACGAGGCGGTGAGGCAGCAGCCAAAACATGTCGGCACAAGGTGAACCTCCTGAAACAAAGCCTGCGTTCAACTTGAAATCATTAAAGTGATGGATTAAAGAGGAAAAGGGGAAATACAAGAAAAGTCACTTCATAAATCACTATTAAAATCCACATTTCCACCTTTTGCACATACATCTAGTTTTGTTTTGTGAGAAAAGATGACAGAAACTAAAAGTAAAAAGCACTTCCTAAAAGCAGAGGATCCCATTTGTTCTGATCAGGCCCATCACATTTGTTTTGAAGAAAAGCATCAAGTACAAAAACAAAACAGCAAGAGTTTGTTGGATCTAGTAAATGCCAAGCAAGACAGACTGTATACTGGAATAAAGCACTACCAGTTATTCATAAATAAATAATTTTTCTGATTAAATATTGAATCAAATGAGCACATCATTATCTGCCATGTAACAGACTGTACTCGTGCTCCACTTCTACTGGATCTCAACAGACAAGATCAGTGACTTGGACATACGACACTGAACAGATTGCTAATGCATAAATATGTGCTGCTCATCAAATCGTGTCTCTGACTTGCTATTGAAAGGGGAACTGAAGGCAGGTCCCGCTCCCCCAAAGGACTGGGCACTGCTCAGCCCACAGGCAGGAGGTAGATGAGGGCTCTCCCTGTTTGCACCTCCCTGCACTCTGCCCCAAGCCAGCGTCTCACCTAGAGCTGCCCAAGGGGAAAGAGGAATGCTTTTGCTTCCTGATATTTGGCAGTATTTCTCCATAACCACCAGAATACCACTCAGTTGGACATTTTCTCTCCAAGCCTTGTAAACAAAATCCAAAATCTAAAGAAATCTTCAGTCAGCTTTGGCTTAGTTGAAAATGTTCATTCTAGGCAAGCAAAGAAAATAACAGCCCTTCACCAAAAGGCCCTTGAATAAGATCAATTCCTACTAGAAATGTGGTTTGACAGCTAGCCCCCTGAAACAAAAAGAAAAACCACATTTCTCCACAGCTCAGCAGCTCTTTGGGAAGGTCTCTGCATGTGGTGGGTTATGTGGACATGGACAGGATGGAGGATCACCAGCCCCATGCTGTTCTTCAGCTGCAGTTGTTGCCCCCTCCCCATGTGCTGTCCCAGCAGCATCCTGCTCCAGCTGACACAGACAAGAAACCAAGACACCACAGCAATTAAAAAAAAAAAAAAAAAATCACAAGGGCACCTTCAGAACAGGAGCTCTACACGTTACTTATGACAAATTTTTAAATTCAGCTACCTCCTACATACTCACAATGTATACAGAGCTGCCTACAAGTCTCTGCTGCTCAGGGAACTGGCACGCCTGCACAATGATGACAACTTTGGTACTAACTTTCAAATGGCCCTTGCTTGCAACTAGACTGTTACACAGGCCATAATGCAGTACGTAGGTTAAGCAATTCGTACAACTTGCAGGATTTTTAGGATTTATGGTTGCAGCGTGCTCCCCAAACGGCTCTTCTCAGCTGCTGAAAAATAACATACAGACCCTTCATAGGAAAGGGTTAACAATCCCATAGAAAGACTTCTGCACAGCACACAGTTCATTTAAGTATATGTGGACAGAAAAAGTACAGATACTATGTAATATAAATTATTTAATGCTAAAAAACTCATATGAAGTAAGAGTGTATATAAATACTGCATAGCATCCAATGGGATTCATCACCTTTCTTTGCTTTGCACAGATTCACTTTACTATTTCTGGAGTAAATTAAAATTTGGCACTCACTGAACACATCATCTTTAAAACTCAGTTAAAAAAAAAAATCTCTAAAAGATTTTTAGAGAAAGCATCCCCCTTCAAGGATTAAAGAATCAAATACTATGGTAAAACAGGCCACACAAAAAACACATTTCCCAAGCTGAAATACTGAGTTAACTTGTCTAGTCACACATAAATGTACTAATTAACATTCTGTGGAGGTCTGCCTTCGCTATATCCAAGGATTATATTGCAGCATCTTAGCGATTTCATCCCATTGACATATGTTTTCTGGCAAATTTACCATATGCTTTTGAGATGTTATTTATATTACACTTTACAGGGGAAATACTAATATTGTATGTATTAAATACTTATCAGCTATCACCTTAACAGCAAATTTTAAGTTATTGCAAAATTTTAATTTCATGAAAATATGAAGGAATTATGGATTATTACTAGAATTAATTTATTTTTCTCACTAAAATACAACAAAGTTTTCTAATTATCTAAATATAATTTATAAATCAAGAGATGAAAAACTGAGTACAATGCCTGTTTATGTCACACACTGCCCACTGCCCCTTTTCCTATGTTCAAATATAACTCTTTTCGGAACTACACAATACACGTGTAGGTGGAAGGTACAATCAAGTTTTCCAGTGCTTGATATAGCACATATTCAAGTTTGGAATAGAACTACAAATTACTGTTTTTCAAGGTAACTAGCAGGGACAAGAAAGTAAATACTATTTTAAATGCCTTTGAAAGGCTTCTCTGATCACACTGTTGTAGATAAACTGCTGAGTTTAAAAATGCAGAGTATTTACCTCAGTACTGATGGCACACTGAACAAAGTACCACCACAATACACAAAATACCTACTCTTCTACATGATCTTCTTTTCTATCAAAATAATCCTGAGTGTTAGGTAAAAACAATCACAAGCACCTCAATCAGACTGATTACATGTCAGATTTGAATTCTGGTAGGTCAGGAGGACGGCAAGTCCAACTTCAGACAGGATGCTGTCACCATTACTACTTTCCAAACAGCAGTAAGTCCAACATCAATATTAGGTTTGCCAGGCTTAGGTGTCAACTGCAACTTCCCTGGGGAAGCTGACTTAAAAAGGAGATAAAACAAACACTATATTAATTCATAACAAATGGAAAAATTTTCATAATGACGAGAGTGAAAATAAGTCTGGACTGCACTGGACCAATGAAAAATTATACATCCTGCCCCACCTTGTAACCATTAAGATACATTTTTATCTGCTTTTACCACTACAAAAGAAAGACAAGACAGGAAAAGCCCAGGGCCAACATCTTTTATTCCTTGAATTATCAGGGAAAAGCTATCCAGAAAGCAAGTGTAACTTTCCAAGGAGCACACAGCATCTCAAACAATATGCCATATTCTCCATCCTGCCGACAAGGTTTTCTCTGATTACATAATTGCAAGTACTGCCCAAACCATTGTCCATCTTATTATTTTTTTATAAAACCAAAGAATAGTTCAAGCTGTAAATGACCACTATTCATTAAAATGTATTTATTTCCACTGTAAGCACAGTTCTGAATGATGTCAGGTGAAGCAGTAAGGAACTGTTAACTGCTGAAGAGATATAAATAGAAAAATAAAGCATTTTAAGAGTCTTCTTCCATAGCCACATCCTCTTGTAGCTTCTGCACCATTTTGTCCTCCAGCTGTTTTGGTGTGCCTTCAAAGCAAAGAAAAAAATTTAATTCAAGACATCTCTCTAAACCCAAATAACTGTTCTTTGAACAATACATGTGTCTATTCTAGGTGAAACAGCCTAAATATATTGCTTAAAGAGTTGCTTAGAAGTAAACCCATCAAGCTTACACATATTTATTGCTAACCTCCATCACCACCTAAAACTACTGAAGAATTGTTTTAACAGAAAAGCCGATGCTATTTTTATGCAAAATCTAAAATGCAGTCAACATATACTTTCACCTAGTATGATGAATTTTGATACAGCTGGTAATACCTAGCAGAAACTTGTGAAGGACTATAAAATGCATTCCTTTTAACAGATCAATAGCCTTCACACATTAGTTTTATATAAAGATTTAAGCCCTCCTGAATGCTGTGTTGGATGGCAATAGTGTTAACTCTCAATGCTACTATAAAGGAAGAAAAAAAAAACCCAAGATTGACATTTGATTCTGTCCTCTTTAAGGCCCAGCAAGAATTACAGAACACTGAAAAGACAGCTGTTGTTTGACAAGCAGATGTACTACATGCTATTGTGCATCCTTCCTTTAACATAAATAAGGAAAAGAAAGGATGAATGCAGGACTAGATAAATAAAGAGGCATGTTTGATTCAAAACAAAGATACTGCTTACATTTAGGGGCAAGAGCTATTCTCCATATTCAACAGACAAAATAATTGTAAGAAAAATGCACAAGATTATGTATCTGCAGAATTAGTCATACAAAAAAAAAATCAATAATCATCATAAAATTGTATACAAAAGTTAACTTAAGCAAACCAGGAAAAGCAAGTCCTTACCTGCATGTGGAGCACGAAGAAGGTGGATATTCTGTTTGACTTCTCTGATGTCTTCTGCCTTCTGCAGCTCTTTGCTCTTCTTTAATCTGAGGAGGGGGAACATTAAATTTAATTACCTTCAAAGAGGATATCTATGTTTTCGTTTTAATGCATAACACATGTCTTTAGCTAAAGGTATGTAAACTGTAAATGACTATAAGGAAATAAGGGTTAAAAGTATTTGAAAACCAATTCAAGCACGTACTGGATATAAAACCAGACTAAAAGCCAGCACTATATCAGCTCTTACCAGAAATGTGCGTAAATCTAAGACTCCATATTACAAACAAGAAGATACAACTACTATCATTGATTGTCCAAAAGCCGGATCTCATTGGACAGCCAATAAAGCATAGTAGTTTGGTACTGCACTAAAGTCCACTCAAACTATTTTACCCCACCACTTGGTTCACTGTGTGTGTACAAAGCAAATAACCATTTAAACTTTTGTCATCATTTCTCTGGAAAGACTGACTGTCTAATACAGATTCACAAGAGCTCCCGTAATAAAAATATTTCTCACCTGTTCATAATAAATCTAGCTTGGCGTTTTTGCTTTATTTCCTCCACTCTCTTCATTGCATCAACTGAAATAAAGCAGAAGTTGTTTTAAATGTGCTTACATACAGTTGAAAATACAGGCTACTTTGCAGAGCAATGCTACCAGTACTCCGTAATACCTCTATAGCAGAGGCAACTCTTATACTATTTAGAGGAAGTTATTCCTTCTCCACAGAGCAGAGGAGGGGAATATTCTGTGTCCCAACTATGATGAATTGTGGTTTTAAAATTATTTAGCCTTCCACTTTTGTGCCTAATCATACTTCCTACAATTAACCATCACTACAAAAGACTCTTTACTTGAAATCAGATGGAAGTTACCACCTCCTCCTTTGTGGCATTCATTCATGACATAAGTAACTCTTCCATTTTATAGCAATCGATTTACTAAGCAAACTGAAGTGGAATGACTGAGAACAAAGGAACAACTGCATTAGTACCAAAGGCTTATACTGGGATTAGTACCAAAGGTTTATACTGGGAGCCTCTTAAAAAGCTGGAGAACCAGTAAGGTTTTTCGAAGATAATAATTCAAAATAGAGGAATGCTGCATCTCATTTTCTAACCAGCTTCTGAAAAAAGAAATAAAATCAAGTGAAGCCCCACACCTGTTCACAACTCAAACCTCTTCCACACGTAAGAATTTGGTCATGATTCCAGTAATTTCAAACACAATCACTACAAAGTGTCAATATTCTAGGAAGCCTTCTGAAAACACGTTAATGTAGAGTAAAAGTTTGCTCCCCTAGTTAATCCTTTGTTTTTTTCTAAAATGACTCACCAGTCTTGTTCCACAACTCCCTCTGGTATTTCACTGGTTCATTTCTACGTTTTTCAAACTCAAATGAATTATCCTATATTAAGAAAAAGTAAATACAGATTATATACAGAAGCATATTTAGATCAACGCATTCTTACTATAGCACTCAGTCATATAACTTAATATTTTACATTATTTTTTTCCCTTTCAGAATGTCAGTTCCTATACTTTAAGAACTTTTAGAGATTACTAAACTAGAAAGAGAGTGTTTCACCTCCAAGTGTCAGAAGCCACAGTGATTTGTCTGAAGAGAACTATTTACCAAAACATCTCCCTCAGCTATTTTCTTTTTAGCAAGACAGAAGGAACAGAGAAGACCAATGTGGAGTAGGAAATACAAAGTAGACTAGACAGGTGGAAGGCAACATTGAAAATGTGTAGAGTCAAAACCATTTAATGCAGGTCAAATAAATTCTACTCAACAGCCTGTAATTTTGAAAAGGCTTGAAAAAGAAATACTATTTCATTTTAAGAATGCTGCAACAATACAAAATCATTTGAAACTGTGAAATATTTCAATTGATGATACTGTGGTGTCTGGGGCAGCGGGGGGTTTTTCTTCTTGCTCGTCACAAGCCTATTCAGACACTCTCCCTGAAACTGGCTAATGAAAGAACAGATACCAAACAAACTACAACAAAGCACTAGTTTATATATTGTTTTAATTCTTGGCATACATAGATATATCCCAAAATTGGAGCATACTGTCACCTATTTAGACACATATAAAGGAATTTTAAATTAAGATCTTAAGTTATTTTCAAAAAGGCAATTCAGCCTAGCCAGAAACAACTTGAAAGCAAGAAATACACTTACAGAAGATGCTACTTAATCATGGCTTCTCAGTCACATTAAAAAAATAAAATCACATTCTTCACCTTGGAAGTTCCACAGAAGACACCACATCACTGTGTCAAAATACTTACTAAATTGTTAGTATTCTGTCCAAAAACTGGTAATTAAGTCACAGTAATTCTTGAAATATTTAAGGACTGTTCCGCCAAATACAAGCATTTAGAATTTTTCCCACTGAAGGAACTTTGTCTTGAAATTGTTTTTAACTATTTTAAGATCTCATGTGCTGTTTTTGAAACATTCCTATCTATGTAAGGACTCTTCCTATACGTTGCATGCTTCAAGGAGACTTCAAAAGGTAACTATCCTAAGTGTCTTCATAGAGAGACTTCCTGAGGAAACTGGTAACTCAAAGTATCTGACTGTGCAGAAATACAACTACTAAATGTATATGTACAGAGAGATTTATAGATGAAAAAAAAAAATCCCTTGGACTTGGGAACTGCCATGTACTACCGACATAGACACCTGATACACTGGCTTCCACATGGAAGCTGAAACAGAAGTTCCAGGTTATGGTAGAGCTAAATGAATAGCTCACTCGCAAAAAAACTTTCATGTTCTCTTCCACAATCCCTCTTTTCTCCACTAACCCCATTCATTGTGCTAATCTAATTACACAATAACACATTAAGCTAGCTAACTTAACCTGTTTGCAGCCAGAAGAGGCTAGATTTCTGTCATTTTTGTGAGCAAATGTAGTGTGAACCAGTTCAGCTTCTTACCACTGTCAATTCTTTGCCAGCTGCTTTCCGGAACGCTTTGGTCCATCTCATCTTTCTGGGATTTCGCTTCTTTTTAAAGTTCCTGTGGCATTTTGATTTGCAGAATCTAAATATCTTAAAGGAAAAAAAAAGAATAAAGCTTGCAGTCAAATCATATTATTCCTGCCCGACTGCAAAAATATCAAACACTGAAGTTTCTCTAACAATATCACTCACTGAAAATAACATTCATCTTTCAAATTTCAATATTTTTAGTTCACATACAGCTATTAACAAAAAGGATTTCAAGCACTATTCTTCTTTTTTTCATTATGAAGCCATTTCACAGCTGTCAGGGACATGCACAAATACTTAAAATTAAGCCGATTATAAATAAAATATACAGGAGTTGTGAGAATCATCACCTGCAAAAGTAACTATAAACCAAACCTGTACTGTGAATAAACAATCTTCTATACCTATCAGCACTTTCCAGATACAGTGCCATCCTGACAATAACAAAAAATCCTCTCATCTCTCATATGACATTGGAATGGAATACGTATATATATACACACACACGGAGTCTGTCTCCTGTAATGTAGCTTTAAGCCTTAAGGATTACCCTGCAGCAGGAGTCCTAAGCACACTGGTTAAGTCCTGGACTGAATTTACTGAAAGCTGTTAAAGCAATATGCCAAAACATTCTAACTGAGCTTTTCCTCCTTTCCCTCCCCCCCACCTTCAATTTTTCTGCATATTCTACAGAATACTACCCTCATTTTAGGCACCTGCCACTGCTAGCCACAGAAGTGCCTTATGTTCACCCAGGTGATGTTTTCATGATGTAACTAACAGCCAAGCTAAAGAACAACTCCCTGTCCCAAACTGCCCCAAATCCAACACACATTTTCCAGTCAAAAAGAGTATGCAGCAAGACAAGAGGCAGGAGGGTGGGGGAGACATAATCTTATCCCTATTTACAGTTCTTAGTCTTCCCTAAATTTGTACATCACTTTAAACTATCCTGGGCTGTCTCATATCCAGAGCAGAGATGAAACTTTAAGAATACTCAAAATTACCTTTGGTATTCATGGGTTTCTAAAAACCCTATTTTTCTTCAACCATGCTCTCCTTCTGATCTAACAGTCACTTCTGAACAAAATGAACAGAAAACATGAAAACTCTAGCAAAGGTTCATGCATTTTTTTAAACATTCTTCCACCACGTTTTTTCACCTTAACTCAGGCAAACCTGCCATTGTATTCTGCTCTTCATAGATTGTTCACAAATAACCTGCCATTCTGCTACTTTAAAAAAAACCCACCACCACACAACTTGTGGTCATTTTCTAGTAAATGGAACTGTGTCAATCTACATCTGCCTCTAAATTCTGAAAAGCTGTCACTCAGATGAGCAATACAGCTGAGCCAGTATTTGTTTTGATGTCTGAGCATAGGAAGGAAGCTATTTGCTTAAGCTTCATTTCACACTGGGGTCTCCAATGCCCTATAGGAGTGATAAGGAGCACAGCAGAGGCTGGGAAACCATACACAACATTTTAGGTACAAAATTGTCACCATAATGTGGAGCCCAAAGTGCTACGCATATCCTGTTTTGACAGCCTGAATTGGGTAAGTCACATCAGATATCTGAGTCACAACTTTTAGTAGAGTATCACAAGAGACACATAAACCATTAGCTTTAGTAGACAGTTGTCCTCCTTTCAGCTAGGACAAAGTTAACTTTCTTAATAATAGCTAGTGTGAGGCTGTATTCTGGATTTGTGCTGAGAAGGCGGCTGATAACATACTGATGTTTATAGCTACTGCCAGGACAGTCAGGGACAGTTCAGCTTCTCTGCCGTGCCAGT
>VZTO01024183.1:7142-44432 GCA_013400615.1 Syrrhaptes paradoxus
TGGGAAAGAACATTTGCCAGTAGCTAGATACAAGGAATTGTAAAGTTGGGGCCATAAACTGAACCATTCCAGCTGCTGCTCTTTCCTAAGATGAACCAAGAAACTATTCTACGTCTGTCCTCAAAGCAAGCATATAAATATAAAATTAACTTCTTCATTCCTCTCTGACTAGGTCCACTAATTGCACTGGCTGATTGTTAAAATGTGTTAAGTGACTTCTCTTTAAATTTTCTAATGGAAGAGTAACACAAAGTAATTTGACTTGATTACCTGCTGTATTTATTGGTGGTTTGATCATTTGAATGTGCTGATTTATTGATTCAATTTTAATTGTGACTTTGATTGTCATCACCGTGTGCCACTTTTAATTAGCTCTCTGAGGCTGTAGTGTATCAGATTGATAATGTATTTGCTTAGTTTTATTAGAAGGATGAACAAGCAAATGAAAAACCCATAAAAAAATCTACAGGTGTATATTTCCTCCACCAAATTGCCACACGGGTCATGTACTCAAGGGCAAAGACAATGTTAATGCACTTGCAAACTACTTGTCTCGCCTTTGAAATGACTATTAAGTCACTCATATTAGACTTAGTCAACAGAAATGAGTGTGGAATGTACTTCTTTAGTCTAAAGATTAGATCATGTAGATGAAATACTAGGTATCTAGATATTTCACACTGTTTTCTTTGAACTACTTTAAAGGAGCCTTATTTTGGATCAAAAGTATGTTATGTCCCCATCGCCTCTTCACAGAGCATGGCTATGGCCCTCAGGAAAGAGTCTAAATTCAGTTAAATTGTTACAAGCAAGAATCTTTCTAACTAGGAAACACCTGTTTCCACTCAAATTTCATAACTGTGAGTGGTCTCCTGGGTTTAGATGCCAAAGATGAGTCTGGGGGGCACCTACCATCTTGCCTTCCCCTGTGGCTTTTCTGAGACACAAGGGGTCACGCAAGGAGTGGGAAACCAAGACCACACAGTGCCTGCTGGGTTTGCCCCCAGGTCTCGTAAAGAGCGTTCCAAGCACAAGCCTGGCAGACATCTCCCATGGGACAGGAATAATACTGTTTTTTCTTTTCACATCTAAATATCTGTTTAAAACTACACAGCTTTAACAAATAAAATGGAAAGTCTTCTTTCAAAACATCCTGTGTCTTGGTAGCTTGATCACTCTCACGGAAGTGGGAGACATGAGTTTTAATATTTAACCAAGGTGAGACATCCTGAATCAAAGTCTCCAGCCAATAACATGAGATTTGTTGGGTAGGAATAAGTTCCTTATTATCACTACATACCTCACTGGCATCCTGACTTCAGTACATCCGTAGCACAAATACTAGAGGGAACAGCACAAACAACAGAGCATTCAGGACTGGGAGAATACTTACCTTGTGATTCCCTTGAAGCTTAAATCTGAAACGGGTGCCAGGTAACTTAACCATCAAGAAAGGGGTGCCTTTGCACAGCTGACAGAATACATACCAGCATCTAATGAATGTTACTGATTGAAAATTCAGGATACAGTAAGTGTCCTGGACAGGTGAGGGGTTTGTAACATTTGTGTGGGGTTGGTCATCTAAAATGTCACATAGCTGCCCACATATCCCAGGGGACAGCCCTGTGTCACAGTGGCAAAATCACCCAGAACCAGCACCAGTGCTTTTCTGAGAGGCACATATGACACAAATAAAAGACACTGACTTCTTGTTTGCAGCTCCACAGAGGCTCGACTGTCTTAGGAGCTGGGTACCTTGTCTTCTTGCTGTGCTGTCCCCATGGTAGTTGAGATGTTCAGGGACTGGGAACACACTGAGAACCCCCAACATGCTACCAAGGAGCAGTTTGCGGTGGCCACCTCGTGCTGCACTCCCAACAGTGCAAGGGGTTGTGAGGAAACATCTGAGGATGTGTTTCTTCCTGTTGTTCACATCACTGAATTGTTTGTCAGCTGCAAATAATGATGGGCCAGAGTGAAGTTCTAAGAGGCACCTTGAGATTTATCGCTTGTCAAAGTACAACAACACTGTTATTTATTCAAAGAACACTGAAATTTTGCCTACTTGTTAAATAAGTAACAGTGCATCATTACAGCATCATTATGCTGTAGTTTTGTTTACAACTTTTGGCTGGATTTTGGGCTGACAATGAAAGGAAAACATTGTTTCTGAAGATGTTAGCAAGGCTATTGAGCTATTTCTCCTTTCTTTCCATTCATTTATATTATTGCACTATGCAATGTTAAAGCACCAATTAACTCACAGAAAACATTTCAGGTTCTCATGATTACTAATCTCAGATTTTCAAAGAGCTAAATGAATTATTGTTGTGTAAACCTAGAGCATTATTCATGAAGCTGTGGCTGAAACGGCATTTCATTCCATCTTCAACAAGATCAACCATATCCTTAATGAACAAGCGCAAATGAGAAATAAATCCAACAGAGGATTTTGATATTGAATTTGAAAAGACTGCAGTCTATCAATTTTGGCAAGAGAATTGCATAAAAAAGAGAAAAATAGTGTTTGAATTATGCATGCTGAAAGGAAAGAAGGAAATGTGTCCTGGTTCCATGAAAACGTTAGGAATACTGTGATAATCAACTTTGCTGTATAAACCTCACAAATATCATCACGTACACCTTTCCCACTTCATAGCATATCAAATGAGATAAGTATAACTGATTCTTATGACTGCATGTTAAAAAAAAAGAAAAGTTTTCAGGAACAATTGCTTTGCATCCTTGAATAAAATCTCACTGATTTTATCATACCCCTTGGAGGGAACTCCTTGCCCCTGCTGTAAATCTTCCAAAGAATAGATGGGGAGGGGGTGGGTACCCCTGCAGGGCTGCAGGAGAGGTTTCTGCCCCCCTCACTTGGGCAGACAGGGGGAAGACCTTGAACTGCGCATAGTCTCGGCACTGGCTGTATGAGATTTTTCCTCACTTCCATGGGGACCTTACCACTAAGCACCTGAATTTTAAGCAGAAAGTAGCACTCACATAAAGAAAACCTCATCACATCCTTCAGTTCGTTGAGCGCCTTTAATTACCACACTCACAGCAGCTGGCTATTCTGTGCTCCAATCAAAAGCTATTTTTATTCACCTGCATTAACACCCCAATCACTTCTTTCTGTTAATTGTGTACTATTGTGGCTGTACTGCAGCAATGCCATAAAGGCATCAGAGCCACTTTCTGTTAGGCACTGTGTATTTTTTTCAATGTCTATTTACTTGAAAGAGCTTGCCACCCAAGTACAAAATCAGAAATGGATATAATGAAGGGAGAGTCCTGAGGTAACAATGAAACTATAATAATATAAAGAAGGAAAAAGCCATATGTCGAAACAGCCATAAACCTAACCAGCTAATTTGAAGACTGCAGTCATATAAAATTGTGTCAGAGAATGTTACTAAAACCATATTCCCAGCCATTTGCAGAGGAGTAAAGTTATGCCAGCTTTCACAATTTTGAAGGAGATGGAAGAGACTGAGGAAACTAATATGTTTGGACAGCACTTCAGTGTCACTGAATCTGCACTTTCCATAGGAAAATAGTTTTGGCCCAAATATTTCATTCTGTTCTATTGGTGAACAGTTACTCTGGCCACGGACACGAAGGCATAGCACAAGCTTGTGTGTCACTCAGATTTGTCAGCTAGAGCACATTAATCATTCATAGCTGCTTTGGCAAACCACCAAGGAAGACTTATTCTCAGGCATGTGCAGTGCTAATCTCACCAGAGGTTTTACATAAAGGAAATCATTAAATAGATGTGAACTCAAACCAGGAGACGGCACAGGTGCGGAGCTGTCACCTACTGGATTCACCCTGTGGTGTGTCCAGCTTCCTGACCAGTGTTTGGTTTGAAATGGTCCTTTGCTTCTACCCATAGGTAGAGTATGTTACTGAGACACTATATTAAGAAGAGAAAGTCTTGTATAGGTTGGGTTTGTTTTTTTTTTCCAGCTAATCCGTGTAATATTGCTACATCATTTGTACCCAGTTCGGTGACAAGCTTGTAAAGGGACTTTATCACACTCTGTGCCTGCAACCAATTAAGGGAAAAGGCGCCTTTGTTCAGCTAATCATCTGAGTGTTATCAGAATGATCCTTATGGGCCCCATTTAGAAGTCTAAATACCTCTGGCAGTTGAAGTGTAGTGCATGTAAATAATTAAAATTATAAATATCGCTAAACAAATGAAATTGCTAGTGATCTGGTAGCTTGCCAATAAACTCTTATTCAGTTAATTCACTGAGCTGAGAACAACAAAGAAGATGCTGTAATCTGACAGCATATGGCAAAGTTATGTTTGAAGTTTCCACATAGTGTTCTTTTTCTGACTCACATTTAAATTAGGTGCTGTATAAACATAGGGTACATAACTCAGCTTGTGGTAGCAGACAGATGTTCCAGGCAACAAGAAATTAAAGGAGTATACTCCAAGTACCTGATTTTATGCTTTTCTTTGTATTTTTATGCCCCAAATGTAATACCACAGATGTTGAATGTAGGACTTTAAGCAGTTTACTTATAGAAGTCATTTTACATTCTTTAATAAAACACACTTCTTGTTTAAAATAATTCAATGGGCTTTATGAATTAAACATTTTGCAACTGCAGGGTGTCACTTCATTTTTGTTTGCTTGTACTATAAGTAGTAATAATATCGTTATATGTAATAATACATGATGTACAAATACATCCGTTTATTTATGTGTCAAAAATAGCCAGAGCCGAACTAAAATCAGAGAGGCAAGGAAGTTAAAGCACTTTAAACAAATACTTATGAGATTGTCATTTGGTCTGGAATGATGGTTTAAAGCTCCAAAAATTTTTTCACTACACATTTTGGAAACATCTGTGGATTTTGGTATTCAAAGATGTGAAAATTCACTTCCACTTAAAATGCTTTACTTTTCCGGTGCTTGAGCAGCACCTTAAATAACTCATTTATTTTTCTATTTGAATTTAATTTCTTAAAAAAAAAAGTCATCTGCCTGTGGTATTGAAATTAACACACTAATACTGTCTGAGAATAAAGAAAAAGGGGCCACACTCACTTATCACTTCCATTTTGTGCAACTGTATTTAGAAATAATGCTTGCAGAAATAAGATTTACAGCAAGACATCAGATTCTGGTCACCCACAAATGGCTGTACTGCATGAGAAAAATGGCCCATCATTATCCTGTCCCCAGCAGTGGTCCTGAACACAGGTCTAGGGAAAAGCAAAACCAGAGCAAGTGTTTATGATATCTCCCATGGCTACGCTTAACCTTTGACTGGTTTATGTGCCTCCACCCAAGGTGACACGTTAGGATGGAGTAAGTTCCTAAACGAGTGCTTTCCCAAGTCACTTACTAACAATATGCTCTTCCATCATTATTTGCTATCTGTTCTCATAGTTATTCTTGTTTGTTTCTTCATGAAGTCAGCACTTGAGAAGAAAATATATTTAACAGACTGCTTCATCTTGGACTCTAGTGGTGAGTGACTTTCCAGTTGCAAGTTCTTGCAAATATATTTAGTACATTATAGCACACTTGTAAGTCTGGGAATGTTGGAAACAAAATAGTGAATACAAATGATGGTTTGCATTTAAAATTGCGGTGAGACGACCACAACTTCTGAGATTGTGAAGATAGTGATTAGTTACTTTGCATCTTTTAAGCCTTGGACCAGTTTAGGTGTTATTGGTTGAGACAAAGTGATATTTCTTGAAAAGTTGTAAAAGAATATGTGTTAGCTTTTATAAGAGAATTATTTTCTGTCTTGTCTGTTGATTTTGACAAATTTTCCCAGGAGAAGCTTAAGGGCCCAACCCAGTAAACATTTTTTGAAAATGGAGCCTACCATAGTTATTTACAACTCTGTGTATTAGAGTATTAGGTACAAGTTTCATCAAACTGCAATTAAAAGAGAAACATGGGAAAAAATCTAAGGTAAGGAGGTCTGCAAAGGTAGACTTTCAAAGGAACTTTGCAGGGCATTGTTTTTAGCACAGTTATTACTGTTGTTGCAATGTTATGGTACATTTTCAGCTACTGATTTTTTTTGCTCCCTGTGGAGATATAATATTACAAATTGTCAGGAATATGATGAGGAAAGAGACCAATATTAAAAAAGAATCTTAGGGAAACGGTACATGTTTGACATTTTATTACAGGAGGAAGACACTGCTTTTACCTGTCATGAAATAATAACTCCAGAAGTCACCTCAGATGATGAGATGTGACTGAATATAAGAATTCAGTGTCACTTACTGTCTCATTCCTTCAGAATGGAACAAATCCATAGCCAAGGTTTTCAAAGAAGGGTTACAGAGGTCCAGTTCTGAAATATATATATGCTGAAGTAGAGATCCACACCTCTGTCCTGACTCGTGAATCCCACAAGGAGTTACTGAACTCGAGCAGTTTCCCAGCAGAGCGTAGGCAGAACTGGAGTCTCACTGATCTGCTTTTCAAAAGATTGACCATTCAGCACCTCCCACAGGGCTGCTGGGAGCTTGGCACTTCTGACAGCACTTCCTATGAGTCCAGCTACAGGTCAGGAGTTAAGCTAAAGATCTGAAAAGGCATTCCCGAAATGCAAAGAGAGGATGTGAGAATCGGTGATTGCACTTGAAACATCTTTGCAGATGTTTCAGAATTGTTCATCCATACTGCGTACAATTTTCATTTAGTGTGTTAACTCTTAAAACTAGATTCTTCTCTTCGTTTCTGCCAAACACGATTTTCGTTCTCCTAATCTAAATTGAACTGTGTGATGCAGCAAAGTACATTTCTTCAATGATAACTCTGGACTTACATAATTTTCTCACATCCCAAAGTCTAATGTGAAGGATACAGCATGAAGTAATGCTATTTTTATAGATGGGAAAGTAAAATTAAGATAAAAATACCATTACTTTACTTCAGGGGAAAATGTAATTGCAAGGTTTGAAACTAATTTGAATATTATTCAAATACGAGAAACTGGATGACTGTGTGCAGAGCTCTGCAGGACATGGCAAATATACTCTCTCCCCTTTGAAAGATGTAGAGGTAAAAGATGTTAGCCTTGAAGTGGAAGGCATCTGGCTTGGTTTTGCATTATTTTTATTTCATACTCTGCCTGAGAATGATAAGATTAAATGTTTTTTTCCCTGGAAAAAAAACCTACTTTAAGTCAAGCTTCATATGAAAAGGAAACTTTAATAAAGATGTTAAAGACATAGATTAACAACAAATGAAGTCGTTGATAGGTAGAAAGCTTCAAGAGTCATGGTTCAGTCACTGACCTACCTGTTTACATGATAAATCCTCCTTAGGCTGTCATCACTACAGTGTCTGAAAAAATCCAACCTGTAATCCTCTGTACATCCCAGAGAAAAATGGAAGTAATTTCTCCATATTAAGCAATTAAGGAACAGAGTTATGGAGAGGTTAAAATGACCTTCCTAAGGTCACACAGGGCATCTGAATAGGGACTTTCTCTTTGCTCTTCTGTTTTTTTCCATTTAGGCTGCAGTCTCTTGGGAATAGTGGCTGGTTTTTTTCTAAATCATACATGTGGCCTAACATAATGCGACCTTGTACAAGTCTGCATGAGGTGCAAGTCTGTTCAGTGTTAACATGGTGAAATCCTAAATAATGTAATTAATCAGAAAATCAAAGATAAAGAAGAGCTGTAGAGGAGAATTAAAACTCTTAATTTGATTTTAAATGTTTCACCTTTTAATTACTCAAGAGAAAAATAATTTTGGACAATTCCATGCTTCATTTGCTTTAGCATATGTAATTTTAAATATTTGGTTTTGTGCATTGTCTCACTTTTAACTTTTTGTAGGAAATTTACTGGAAAAGTATAGAATAAAAGTTAGAAAGAATATGACAATTACTTAAACTTATTTTACATTGTTTGAAACTTTTTCACAGAAAAAAGAAAGAAAAAATGTAAGTGAAATCTATTTTTCTCCCTAGCTTTTACAAATTTCCCAGGTTTTCCAGTGGAAAGAATGAAGAAAAGGGAAATTTGAAAATATTAGAAATAAAATTATCCCATTATTTTTAGAAGCATGCACTTTCAGAATTCCTTCATCAGATGTGAAAAAAGAAAAATTGTGAGAATGAATATTTTTAGTAACATTTTGTTTCAATTAAGCTCAGTGTTTCTCCTTGCATTTGATAGTAATGATGACAATGAACATTATTTCTTGTTAATTTCTGTCCCTGGGCTATACTTTTGTGATACGCATTATTCAGAAAAAAAATATTAGCTTAGATTATTTCAGTCACTGTTTGTCTGTTGCCACTTCTTCCCACCTCTCAGCCAGTCTCACCCACTCCCAGTGTAAATTCACACTCCATACCAGATCCTGGACAAGAGGCTCACCAGGAGGGTAGCATCATAGAAACTGAGACCAAGGAAGACCCTTTGTGTTGGGGATTCAAGATGTAAATCATTGTTAAATAAGGTATTGCCAGGAAGTATTCCTCATTCTTGTCCACCCAAATAGCGTTTCACCCAACACTAGGCATCTGAAGTTTGGACTGCTCTTCTAGGCTCACTCTATAAGAACTGGAAAGAAAGAGTCGTTTCTTGAGGACAATATGTCTCATTCTAAATCCACTGGTTTAGGATAGATTAATAACTCTTTCAAGGCCCTTATTTCTCTTTAAAAATTAATTTATAATTGAATGTTTAAAGTGGGGGAGATCATTTCCATCCACCACATAATCCTTGAATTTGAGGTTTTGTTGGATACATACAACCATATATATGTAAAATATATGTATCATCTCAAGTGTGTAGACAATTAAATAAGAAAAAGAAAGAAGACTCCATCCCTGGTTTACGAATATGCTTCTAAGGAGATTACATATAGGTAAGAAAAAGAGGAAGTAAATCTAATTGACTAGTTGAGTCAAATATATATTTTTGTGTTGGTGATCCAGGTTTTTCTGAACTGAAACTAATTTCATATGTCTAAATATTGAGTGTTTGGGGTCTATACATTTGAAATTCAAGCCGTTATCTCAGTCAAGCACCCCACCCCTGTACTGCAGATCCTGACTAGCAGGTGGTGTGCACAAAGCTTACGTGGACTCCACTTCTACTCTGAGGAGAACTGCAGCAGCATTCACAAGCACCTGCACAGGATACCAGATTTACAGAATCAAAATATTATGGTGATTTGGAGCACATGAGATAAGACCATCATAATATGAGGCATTGTACAGATAAATGGAAATACTGATCATCTTCCCAGAGGGCAATTTAAGGTTACAGGAAGAAACAGTGGGAGGTTACCTTCAGGCAGATGAGGCTTATACCCAACACCAAAACTATTTTGGATAATATGATTAGTTGAATGTATGAACATTCATTCAAAAGTTTGTAGGCATTGAAACTGCCATGCTTTACTTCTCCTCAAATTGATCTTTCCTGTCAACAGGGACTGAAAGAGCTAAGGAGAGGTGTTCAGTGCTGCACTGCCATACCTGCATGGTGTCTGAGATGTTTTTCCCAGAAGCACTGAAGCAGTGAGACGGGCAAAACAACTGCAGGACCAGCCTCTCCCATGCAATCGTGCCGTTCATGTACAGTCCAAGACTTCTTCATGAAATTGTGATTCTTCCTTCTGCACAAACAGAACGATAGTTGCTTTATGCTTCCTAGGGTTAATCAGCGCAGTGAACATCTGGTGCAGAGATAAATGTACATGTACGTCATCCAACTTGTTCTTTTTGCTCAAAGTGGATAATAACAATGTGAGCTCAGGGTTTCATGATAAACTTGCTCAAAGCACTGATTAGAGAAAAACATCCTGTGTTCTAATAAATATTAATAATCTTCCCTAAGTCAAAGTTGGCTCTCAGAAGAACAGAGCACCCCTTTAAGGGTATTTTAATGAGTATTTTGATTCCCTTACAACATTGTCAGAAAGAGGGTCCCTATGTCACTCTACACAAGGAGTTAATTTTACCCTTTGTAATAAAATCTATTTAAATTTTATTGAAGACTAGCATGTTCTTCAGACACAATAAAAATTATATTCTAACCTTCTCCTTCTACTTAGCCTAGCAAGTGAACTGAATGTTTGTCTTCCAAGATATATTTGTACACAGAGAATAATTCATTTATCTGTAAATGCAAACAAATTATTCTACCAACCTGATCTATGGAAAGAAAAGACAGGGGGAAAAAAAAAAATCCCAAAAAAACAGAAATGGTCTCAGGTTTCAGACCCCTTTAAATTTCAGAATATTTTGATGAACATAATGTAAAAGCACATGCCATCTGCAAAATTCATATTTCTTATATATTGATTGACAGGGAGAGTGGATAGTTGGTTCCAGACCATGTGCGGATCGGTGGCAGAATTTGTTCTCTATAATATGTTTAACAGTACCCACATTGACATTTTATAGCACTATCATGCCAGCACATGGCATTGTGAGTAGAAGATTTAAAAACATTTGAAGCATTTAACTGACTCAATTCCAACAACCGACCTTTGCTGACATTACTTAAATGCTGTTTTGCAAAGAAAAAAAATGTAGATTCAATTGTTCACAGCCTGTCAACCTTTCAAATTATTTCAAGAACAAATCCTTTTTTTTTTTTTTTTTTTTTTTTTTTTTTTTTTTTTTTTTTCTTTTTTTTCTTTCCATAGATCAGGTTGGTAGAATAATTTGTTTGCATTTACAGATAAATGAATTATTCTCTGTGTACAAATATATCTTGGAAGACAAACATTCAGTTCACTTGCTAGGCTAAGTAGAAGGAGAAGGTTAGAATATAATTTTTATTGTGTCTGAAGAACATGCTAGTCTTCAATAAAATTTAAATAGATTTTATTACAAAGGGTAAAATTAACTCCTTGTGTAGAGTGACATAGGGACCCTCTTTCTGACAATGTTGTAAGGGAATCAAAATACTCATTAAAATACCCTTAAAGGTGTGCTCTGTTCTTCTGAGAGCCAACTTTGACTTAGGGAAGATTATTAATATTTATTAGAACACAGGATGTTTTTCTCTAATCAGTGCTTTGAGCAAGTTTATCATGAAACCCTGAGCTCACATTGTTATTATCCACTTTGAGCAAAAAGAACAAGTTGGATGACGTACATGTACATTTATCTCTGCACCAGATGTTCACTGTGCTGATTAACCCTAGGAAGTATAAAACAACTATCGTTCTGTTTGTGCAAAAGGAAGAATCACAATTTCATGAAGAAGTCTTGGACTGTACATGAACGGCACGATTGCATGGGAGAGGCTGGTCCTGCAGTTGTTTTGCCCGTCTCACTGCTTCAGTGCTTCTGGGAAAAACATCTCAGACACCATGCAGGTATGGCAGTGCAGCACTGAACACCTCTCCTTAGCTCTTTCAGTCCCTGTTGACAGGAAAGATCAATTTGAGGAGAAGTAAAGCATGGCAGTTTCAATGCCTACAAACTTTTGAATGAATGTTCATACATTCAACTAATCATATTATCCAAAATAGTTTTGGTGTTGGGTATAAGCCTCATCTGCCTGAAGGTAACCTCCCACTGTTTCTTCCTGTAACCTTAAATTGCCCTCTGGGANAATCTATTTAAATTTTATTGAAGACTAGCATGTTCTTCAGACACAATAAAAATTATATTCTAACCTTCTCCTTCTACTTAGCCTAGCAAGTGAACTGAATGTTTGTCTTCCAAGATATATTTGTACACAGAGAATAATTCATTTATCTGTAAATGCAAACAAATTATTCTACCAACCTGATCTATGGAAAGAAAAGACAGGGGGAAAAAAAAAAATCCCAAAAAAACAGAAATGGTCTCAGGTTTCAGACCCCTTTAAATTTCAGAATATTTTGATGAACATAATGTAAAAGCACATGCCATCTGCAAAATTCATATTTCTTATATATTGATTGACAGGGAGAGTGGATAGTTGGTTCCAGACCATGTGCGGATCGGTGGCAGAATTTGTTCTCTATAATATGTTTAACAGTACCCACATTGACATTTTATAGCACTATCATGCCAGCACATGGCATTGTCAGTAGAAGATTTAAAAACATTTGAAGCATTTAACTGACTCAATTCCAACAACCGACCTTTGCTGACATTACTTAAATGCTGTTTTGCAAAGAAAAAAAATGTAGATTCAATTGTTCACAGCCTGTCAACCTTTCAAATTATTTCAAGAACAAATCCTTTTTTTTTTTTTTTTCAGGAATCTGGCAGCTTTCCCATCGGCCTGCATAGAGGACTGTTGAGCAAGCTCAGGCACTGGAGGAGCAAAAGCAGATGTCAATAATGCTGTGGCAACACCATTAGCAAAAAGTATTTTCTTCGTAGGCTCACTGCACTGCTGTTAACTGGCTAGTCTAAAACCTCAACATATTGCCAAAAGCTTTCATCAGAAACCTAACTACATCCCCAGTTTTACCTTTGGTTGTTTTTGGTGTAGTAACACTCTGGCAGGGTGAAACTTCTGAGCTGATTCTCCTCCAATATCCTACCGGGACAAAACATGTGCCCTGGCAAGTGCCATTTATTTTGGTGTTTCAGATGCCAATGGAATAAATAAGCACAGCTTTAACTGTTGGTGAGAAGGTAGTATATGGTTCTTAAAAGTAAAAATCAAAAAAATCCTCCCTAATTTTTTCATTCAGAATAACAGATTTTTAAATGGATTCCTAAAAATGGAGGATGGTGGAATGGGTAGTTTGGAAGCTAAACTAGTGTGAAGATCATATGTATAGAACAAAAGGATGTAAAAGATCAGTTTTCCCATTATATCTTCCCTTTAAATGTGAAGAACTGTGTTGTTGTAAAACTATGCTTTCTTTTATTCAGATGTTTGTATTTTTTTCCTTCTACTTACCATACTTTCCTTATTCAATTTCTTTATATACTCTCACATGTGATCCTCAAACAACAAAAAAGTATCATGAATAAATACCAATCCAGTTTCTCTTGGTGTCTTTTTGCTCCTTTCACTTGTTGTAAAACAAACTCAAAGGAGCCTTTTTGCAGTTTATGTAATCTTCTTTTGACAAACGCTTAAATTTTTAAACCTTAATTCTATTTCATATAAATTTACCTTTCAAACTTCCTTTTGGATTTCTGTGCTTTAAACCTTCAACCAGGCTGACACACACAGCATCAACTAGCATTTCCGATACCTGCACAGGTCATTACACATCCTATTTAACCCCTAATGACAACGATTTATATGCATGATCTTATTTTTCATTGTCCTTGTCCATCACCATAAACTGTTCTGTCTTGCTAGAGAACTGCCCACTTCAGTAAAATTTTCTTATATGAAACTAAACAGAATTCAAGGTATCATACTACTTAGAAAGAGGACTTGGGCATACAGAAAGACGTGACTTTTCCCATGAAAAATTAGAAAACCAAAAGCATGATGATGGGCTGTTGTCCTGCTACTCTTTTGCTAGGGGCAAAGCTGATGTTCAGCTAAGGCAACACCAGCAGTGTGGAAGGTATAACATTTCCTCATTGTTTTAGGAGAGTTTGCTTGGGCTTCTTTCTAATTTTTCTTTAAGTCCGAAATTAGAGCCTGCTAATTTAAAAACATAATTTAAATGAGAGACCTCATTTTTAATTTAACTGAGATCCCTGCTCTGGTGGCTGCCTATCAGCAGAATAGAGGAGCCTTTGCACTGAGAAAAACTAGATGAAGATACAGAGGGATGGTTACTGACGTTTGTATGCTTCAGGTGTGTTAAACACTGCATAGAAGCTCTGCATTGATAGCAGTGCTGCCTGGTAGCTTTGTCTAGGTTAAGCAGAAGTTATTGCTAAATACAGTGATTTCTCAAACCCATGGCATTTTGAAGTGTGTGTTAGTACCAGGACATGCATCCTCTTTAGAAGTCAGTGTGGGATCTCTCCCTACCTGCTGTGCTTAATTTCAAAATCCAATGCTATCATTAGGGAGAGCCATTTCCTCTCCTGTCTATGTGCTCGATTTCACACCAATTTTATCAAAAGCCTTCCACTATTCTTGCTATAAATTGATCCTGTGTAGCCCAGCCTGACCTTCAGACCCCACAAAGTGATATTTTTTAAAAGTTGAAATCTTTGTGCTATGACAGATCTAAATAGCCAGAGACACGTTTGGTCCTGTTGTAATTCCACTGAAATGATTTCATTTACAGAAGAAACTACAGTGCATTTTTCTGGTAGTTAGTATAACCCTGTGCACTCCAGTATTGTGCAGAGTGCAATCTGCTTTATTCTTTTGACTGGCAAGAAATGTGAAGGAAAGAGAAAATATTAACTCCAAGTCTTACCTGATGGTTGCCACACAGGCAAAAGCATCTTACTGGAGAGTTGCTAAGACGGCAGATTTGGGAGCATTGCTGGACTGCTGGATCTTCATGGAGCTCACAGCTATATACAGTCTGTGCTAAGCTATATCCTGGAATCCGTTTTGTTCTTCAGTTTATCTTGTTCTTCAGTTTATATTTTCACATTTTTGTGCAATCACCTGTTTTCAATACTTGCTCCTACAGGAAAGAGTTTCTACATCCTTTTCCTAGTGCATTCTTTTTTTAGACTTCTACTTTCAACAGCTGTTATTTAGTATTCATGTTGCTTGGCCACTTGCCACCTGTCTTTGATAAACAGTATAAGTAGGCCCATTTCTGTCTTTGAACTCAAAATTTGGAGATTTTCAAACTTAAATACACGGTTTGGGCTTTACCTCTTACTGGGAGAAAGGTGTTTTTACGATAGCACAACTACTATCAAGTACTGATTTTGCACAACTTTTTTTTTTTAAATACATCATTGTCAGAAATTAAGTATCCTGTTAGGCAAAAGCAGAGTCAGGAAGGGACTGAACAGAAAAAAAGAGTGTTCTTGAATGTCCAGCACAGGCAGAGTAGCTTCCACAGCTCCACTTCATGGGACAAAAGCTGTTCTTGTAATGCTAGAAAGGAGCAGTGTCCACCAAATATCCATGCAATATTTGCTCTTCTATTTGCTTTGAGAATGTAACAGGAACACAGATGGTGCAATTAGGTGGTTGGCTTCTACAAGTTACACCTGCTTTTGTGGCCTCAGAACATAATGACTCTGGACATTTTGTTTCTTGTATCATCTTTTTTGTCTGGTGGAAAAGTACTTGTTTGTATTGCCACACTTCTATAGCAGCAAAGCAGCAAAGGATCTCTCCAGGAATACAAAGCCACTTTTTCACTTACTGGTGCTAACAGTACCACAGGACTTTTACTGTCAGTTGGAAAAGGATGCCATGGTGGGATGTGTGAAACAAACCTGCACTTTGCACACAAATGCTTTTCTTCAGTAAACTCAAAGAAATTCTGCAATGATAAATGTTCTGGCTAGTAATGACGATCTACCTTTTTAAATGAAAATAAAATATATCTTTCAAAAAGGAGTTAAGGAAAAAAAAGACAAAATACGCTAAGTGCTGCGGCTTAATATAAGCCCTGGTTTGCAAGCAAATCCCTATGATTTATTTCCCTAGGTTACAGGAACTTTTCAACTGCCTTCTGCAGTCAGATAAGAAAAGAGAGCTTTCGCAATGGCACTCCAAGCTTTCCCAGACCTGTGGCATGAGTAGTCCAGAGGTTCAGGGACACAGCAGGAGTCAATAAGGATTTAGAAGGCTGAGAAGTAGGCAAGTCCCTAGCTTAAGCCAAAGAGCAAGGATAAGTATGTCTAGGTTTGAGCAGACTTTGCAATTCTGATCACCAGCAAAAACTTTGTCAGCCCTGCATAACCTGGGGATGAGCCCTTGATCCAGGGAAAAACCTCCCATTTGGTGCAACTCTTAGAAGTAAACATCTTTAAGAAGATCATGCTCAAATTTCCTCCCCTTTAGATCACTAATAGCTAATCAGAAACTTTTCCGTAGTGTTGTGTCTTTTTCCCAAATCAGACAATCTTCCTGTGCCAATTAAAACACTTTTCTAATCACATCTCAGCCCTCTGTGAAATTCTGGGAAATATTAATTATAATCTATTAAAATATAAAATGTAAATTAGAGTTAAAATACCAATCAGAAGAGTCATGAACATGTCTTTTAACAGCTTTTGCACAAAGCACATGTAAATTTAGCAAATAGTTAAATTTAGCTGAATTTTTTTCTTTTAAAACTGAGTTAATAACAAAGATCCCTCTCTCAATATTATTTGTCAGTTAATCTGTTTAAAAATTAAAAGGGAACCTCTCAACAAAATCATATAGCCTGTTGTGTTTCTTACTTTTCCTCTCGTTGTTCAAACAAAAATATTATTTCAGAAGATTTTGCATTGCTTGAAAATTGTAAAGAGCAAACGCACTTGCACATAGAGTCACCAGATTTCCATTTCACAGATAAACCACATGCAGCATGTGTTCAGATTCATATTCACAAAACATACTGAAGTCCAAATCCAAAGAAAATGAGACATATTATCAAGTTACAGAATAAAATGGAAAGACACGAGGGAAGAGTATGCAGGCCTCACCTCTGAAATGAAAAATTTTGTAAAACATCTATTTACAAATATGGTATTTATGTGTGTGTGATGTTCGTGCATAATACTTTCATATTGTGTCACATTATTTTTCCAGTCTTTATGAATGATGAGCTAATTAGTACGGTCGTAGTCCAGGGAAGTACACACCAGCAGACGCTATTTCTCCCCACAGTGTGAACTCCAGATGGATTTGTTTTTCAAAATGCAAAAGATTTAATTTTGTAAAATAGCCAAGAAACTCACTGAAGGTATAAATGGCCACACGTGTCAGAAATAAATGTGTCCAATGTGTTACTTATGGGTAGTGAACATGTCGAGAGGCACAAGACGAAAACAAATCCCAGCAATATCCAATGTACACTACATTTGAAGGCATAGGGCTACCGCATCTGAGCATTTTAAGATCTTGCTTAACGTGATTCTTTGCAGCAGTTCAAATGAAGGGCATGAAGAAGTTTAAATCAAGCTAGGAACACAGCCAAGCAGTATTGTGGGGGTGCCCACACAGCCCACATTTGGCAAAACAGCCCTGATAACAAAGACTAATAAGATAGGCATGTGTGGAGTGTCACCTTTGGCCGGCAGGCAGACACCCACCCAGCTCCTCTCTCACTCCCCCTCCTCAACAGGACAGGGAGGGGAAGGAAGATGAAAAAGCTCTTTGGGGAGTTAAAGGCAGGGAGATCATTGACCAGCTCCCCTGTTACCAGCACCTTGACACCTGCACCAAATGCAGCGTGCGAGTGCGTGAGGGGCTGTGTGATGGGACAGCCAAACCCATCTGTGAGAGCCATTGTCCCCAGCTGGTAATGTTAAGGAGGAATTCCATGGCAATCACCACCTGGATTAAACAGTAACTACGAAATTACAAAGAGACTTCTGAAACAAAGAGGGCATCAGCCTGAAAAGTGGTGTAAGAGAAGCCTGGAAATTTGTAGAAGGTGTTGGTGGAGGCCTTGGAACTGGACAAGGAGCAGTGGCCCTTGTTGGGCACTGTCAGGCATCACCCCACAGCATCCCCGTCTCTGCCTGGGCAAGACCCCATGCAGTGACCCAGCCAGTGACCTGCAGCACACGGGCAGCATGGGGAACCCCTCCTGACTATGCACGTAGAACTTGCCGTGGCCCCAAGCAGGGCCAACCTGCTCCCACGCAGAGGGTGGGGAGGGGTACCTGAGCTGCCAGAGGATGCAAAAGCACATGTAAGGTGGGGGGGGATGGGGAGGGGGCTGGAAATCTGTAGGGCTATATTAATATTTTCCAAGCATCTGGAATCGTGGTTTATCTCTTGTGTCGCCAGCATTGATCTTGAACACATAGTTCACTGACTGCCAGCTAACTGTGTCATTAATAAATCAATAAACCACTTTGATCTGGATTTGATTTAAACCTCGGGAATTGAGCAGCTTTTCTTTGTGACACATACGATCTATCGTTACACTGATCCGGAGACCTGGGTCCCACAAAGGAGGATACAGGACCATGCTTACATCCATAAACAAATAAAGATTCTCAGCTCAAATGGTTCAGCAGTGGCAAGATTAAAAATAGTGGAATATGGAGGGTGTAAAGCCCTAGAAAACAGAACCTCTCACTATAACACCACTGCTAGGGAGACCAATTTGAGAAAATAATATAGCATATTTACAAACAGCAAAACTCCATACGCATAGTAGTTACTATTTTTCAATTTATTGAAATACCACACTTTTCATTGGCTATTCACTGTCAATTTATAGAGAAGCTAAAAGGTTTGTGACTATTTTGGCTTCTGTAAAGACAGAATGGGTTTCAGTTGCTAGTTTTGAATGTCGGTGCTTTATTGACGAGTAAGGACACTCAGGGCCAAGTCTGGTTATCAAATGTAACAAGAACATGCAACGGTAACCACCATGTAGAATGGGCAAGTTAAACTGAAGAGATGGTAAAAAATCTTCAGTTTCCTCTAGGGACAAACCACTCCTACAGCAAGGCACAAAGTCAGCCCAACAGAGACATTAGTTAGGAGGAAAATCTGAACCATGCTTCTTACTCAGAAATCAAATGTATATGAAAACTTGTCTGAATATTTATCAGATAGAAGAATCAAAAAGCCAAGAAAGATAACTGAATCTTAGAAAATTAAATGCTAAAAAAGACCAAAAATTATACAGAAAACTTCTGTCCCAAATCATTCCTGATAGAACAAAGTTTCATGTGAACAGACTGATTTCCCAGTGCTTCCGGAACAGAGAGATCCCTGCTGACATCCCAAATCCTAAATAGAGATGGGGGCAATTTGGTAGCTAATAGATAATTGGACCTCCTCTCTCAAAACATCTTTCTGTTTTACAGCAGGCTTTAAGAGGAATGCTTGAGGTAAGAACAAAACTTTTCCTGTGACTGCCATACATAAAAATGAAACCAGAAATAAGACTGCCTCTGCAACCCAGGTAATATTTTAAATCTAGAGGGACCAGAAACAAACATAAATTAGTTTTACATCTTCTGTATTTATCTCTTGGTAATTGCAACCCAGAGTATTCTACATTAATATAAGCATATCAATTTGAATTAATTTGAATTTAGAAATAATTTAACTTCATAAAGTTCATCTTTAATAAATGCAAAAGAAATTTTCAAAGTTGAGAATTTTTCAAAACATTAACATCCAACTTTTCCACCAAATAATTAATAAAAATATTTGCTTTTATTTTAGAAGCAAATTGTTTTTGACAGTCACAGAGGAAAAAAATTATCTGCAATTAAGATTTTTTCTTGCTTTTTATAACTTTATAAAAGATCTTTTCATTGCCTGATGTACCAGACACATAAATATTATAAATCAGTCTCACTTATAAATGGCACCCTTCCTTTCAATCTAAAATACAATTAATTAAGTAGTGATAGAGTAAGATCAAGAGGTTTGGTATCCTGATTACATTCAGATGAGAAAAGAGTTGGTTGTTTAATTGTACTAGAACTTGAAATCCAAACTGGAAAATGCATAACTGGAAAAAAAAACTCCTGTAAACGGGTTTCTGCATGCAATTTCAACACTTCTGGCTAATGGCTGAGCTAAATAATCAGTTTTGTTGGCTTTTGACACCTGAATTCTACAATACTCTGTCATACAGAGTGAGAATTGTACTAACAGATTCGTGCATATGAGACATACTCACAGTTTCACCCCTCCATCTGACCTTTGTATCCAGACTAAGGTGGAAAGAAAAGTAAAAAGAGGAAATGGTATTTCAAGGCCAAGCTTATTGTTACTGTTTAAATGCATCACAATTGTTGATGAATCTGAACATAGATCCCATTGAAAGAAATCTGAGTAACTGCCATTTTTATTAGCACTATGGGCAGTATCCTCTGTGGCATCTCAGCAGGCACTCTGGCAAACTAAGTACAAACTGATTCAGCACCTTTGTAGCAACAGAAAGGTGAAAACAATTAAGTACTATGTCTATAAAATTTATCATCTCTACGGTTTATTTAGATACTGATGAAAATAATTAACCTGTCACAGTCAGACATAATGGCACGACTTCCTTCTCATCTCTTCCCAGCTCACCTACCAAAAACATTGGGGGACAGTTCAGGGCAAAAAGAGGGAAGATATAAAGATAGAAATATGACATAAAATCAAACTGGGATTCATTAAATATGTGATGTTCATAATGCATATTGACTTTACTGTCCCATCAAATAGGAATATGACATTGGGATATCACCAGGATATCCAACAAAGGTTTTGCAAATTATGGTTTTCGAAGTACTTTTCAAAGAAATATTTTCTTCTCTTAACTTTCTCAAATCCAGATGTGCATATCAGTATCAGAAAAGTAAAGAATTGTGCAAGTGCTTTTTCTCGAAGCCAGCAGGAGGTATGGCTTAATCAAAATTGATTATCATTTTGATTTTGATTATCCTTTCACCACTTATATTCCCATATCAATAGAAATATAATATATTTTTAAATATATAATTTTAAATAATTTTAAATAATATAATATAATTTTAAATAATTTATTTTGTGATTTAAACAATGGACCAATTATTTAAATGAAACATATAATTTTGTCTCTGAAACTTTTGAACTGTTTGTAAGACCCACACAAAAACAGTTGCAAGAAAGGAAAAAGAAAGGAAGGAAATTCACATATGCTAGACATCACCAAATGCCTGGAAAACATTTGAGGTTGTCTGTAATTCTACTGCAGAGCCCTTAATGACCCACAAATACAGAAAGTTTGGAAAAAACCTGAGCTATAAAAAAGTCAGCAAACCCCACTCCTTCTTGGGCCAAGTAAAAGAAACATATATCAGGAAAGAAATAAATACCAAAAATACAATTACTAGCATAATTTTAGTATAACAGAAATTAAAATGCTACTTTGATATGTAATAACTACATTACCTGTCCCTACATTGGTGTGTAATTCTCCTTGCTACTCTGTACACTGTGTATTTGGAAACTGGTGTCCTAGAATTACTCAAGAATAGAATGTATAAAATATATGCATTGAATGAGAAATAGTCTTGGTCAGAAGAAAAAGCTGACATTAATCTTCCTGAATCCTCCATCTCTCTGTTCTGTTTGCACCCAAGACAGCCACTAAAGTGACTTCTTCTAAGGGTTTTGATTCATTGCTCATAGTGCTGGCTATTGTTGGTCCACCCAAAACCCAGTACAGCTCTTGTCTCACCTTGCAACTTATTGGAACAAAAAACATAGGGAAAGTGAAAAGAAAAAGATTTTTTGTGGGATTTGTTGTACTTACTTTCTTCTTATGCATGGGCCAGGGAAGGATTTCCAGCTGAATTCCACAGTCCTGAGCTGGTCTGGTTTTGCATATTTGGAAGCAGAATGTTGCACCTTTTGAAGATGTAATTTTCAAAACACTTTGTTTTAATAAATTTGGACAGTTAATTTACTGTCCATTTTATGACAATGATGTTCAAACATTTGGAAAGCATAAATCCTAACACAGATTGCCTTCAGACCACCCCCTGCACCATCTACCTACCCCATCTTTGCTTCACCCAGACACAACAAAAAGTCAAGCTCTAAAAATTCACTCCTTTGAACTAAAAAAATTTCACTTATTCCTGACAGAACGACTGAAACAGGTCATCTGAATGACGTTTTTCAGTCACCTTAAAAAGATCCTCAAAACCTGCACTGCATCTTTCATACTTGTGAGAGAAACATTTTACTCACCCTTCACGGGTGAAATATTACGTATTTATAACAACTTATTGAGGCATACTCAAACATTCTGGAGTGACAGAGGTAGGAACAATTTTTTTTCCGAGTACCTAAGAAAACAGAGCTGAAACACACCGAGCACAAACCATGATAATTAAAATAGGGAATTCAACACTCATGCTCCAGTGATGTTATGAACACTGTGACATTGATTAGGGAAGTGCTAACAGTACCTTGCATACTGCATGGTTATTTGGGTACCTTCATTAGTTTTTGTTTTAAAGAAAAAAAACAGTTTAATTCCACATAAGACTTTGGCAGTTTGTTTCATGTTCTAGCCATTTAACATAAATGCAGATCTTTAAATCTGTGTTTATCATCAATGTGTAAAATATTTTTAAAAATTCAAAGAAAATATAGTGGAGGTTAAAATACTTTTTACTTTTTTCTGGCACTTTTACATTACACATTAACAGTTTCATTTCCTGCAAAAGCCCAGACATGTTTATTTTTCATGAACTAACACAGAAAAGACACACATAAGCAAACCAAAGCACTCTTTGCTGAAGATTAATCAGTTCTATGATGCTGCAAATCATTATAAATATTAAGGATAATTTGTTGGTCATAGCCTAATGAACAAAAGGGCCCTGGAGTGCCTCTTCCAGCTGAAAACTTGAGTATTTTTAACATAGAGTGATTTTGAGCTCTTATTGTCTTGTTAATGTCTTGTCTGACATTTTTCCAGCAATGCATAGAAGAGTGTAATTTAACAGGACATGTATAATTTAAAAAGTAACTCGCTTTTATTTGGATTGTCATTATTGATCCAAGCATCAGGTCTCCAGTCTGAATATATTTGGCATTTAAAAGGAAAGTTATGGTATCTTACATGTGTGCTGGATAATTCAGTAATGAGCAAGTGATCTGCTGGACCTGAAATAGCACTCGCAGTGTTTTTACATACTGCTTTCAGCAATCAAGTGTAACGGCATTATTCTTCCTACATCCACATAAAATATACAGGTAGATCAGATGAGGAGGATTAATCTGTTCAAATGAAGATGCCTACACTACAAATCTCTGAATTTGAACTAGACCTTGTGGTATGGCTAATGATTACCATTCTGTTTTTTTAAGAGAATTGCAAATTAATTTAGATCCAAAGGAATGTAGAACTGAAGAAGAGATAGAGAGATGAAAAAATATTCCTCAGCTCAAGAAAACAGTTTTGCAAATTAAAATATGTTATATGTCAAATTAATACGCTTTTCTCTGCTGCTTTCTTCCACAGATACACAAGAATGTCCTCTGAGTTGCACGGCTTAATAAACTGGGGTTTTATACTGATCCCCAAATCAGAAAATTGCAAAAACATGGAAAAATGTAGGAAGGCATATTTAAACTTTTATGAAAGAAAATAAAGGAAAGTCAAATATCCACCTGCTACATGTAATAGTAAACCTGACAGAACATTGCCACCACTTTTGTTATTCAAAACTAATGATCAATATTTTTTATGTCTGGCTAGATATGGAGAAATTAGGGCCAACAGAAAGTGTTTGTGTACTCAGTAGGCTCACTGGAGCTTGCTTGGATTGGTAGCATCAGGTTCTGGGCTAAGCCTGTCAAGAAGGTGGATCGAAATGATACAAATAAATACCCAACTCATTCCCTCAGAGGAGCATCTCCACCTCAACAACCGAGCAGGGGGATGAATGGCTCTAAGCTTGACAGTAGCAATTCAGTCTGCAGTTAGGACATTCATGAAATACCACTGAGAACCAAAACACAGAGAAATACACATTGGCTCTTGGAAGGGTATGTTATATCAGTAAATCCACATGGGAAACCATTGCCCATCTCATATGAGTAAGATGTATGCTAGCAGGACAGAAAAGACCTGATGTAAATTTCCTTAGGCAGAAAGCCTGAATCAGTGTTCTGCCTGCCCAGTCTAATGGTTACTGACTGAAATGCTTAACATTATCAGAAATGCTATGCTTTTCGGTTTAAACAATTTCGTTGCACATCAGATTTTGATGTTTGTGTTTGTGCATGTTTCTACACACAGCTCTTTCAAGTAAAGGATTTTGCTAAGAAAACTGTAAAGGGATTTTGTGCTGGCAAACCCTCTGGAGGAATACAAAGAAAGCATTTGTATAACACTAACACGAACGGCAATTTGTTCCATTCCTGCCTTGGGGTTAACAGGTGTATTTTAGTGAATGAAGTAACTGGTAAGGTGGCATATGGAGTCCCTGGGCTGAAAGTATGTTGTGATATCATCAAGAACAAAAGCATACATGAGATTCAACTTTTCTGACAAACTCATGAGTCTGATCTGGCAAGTATTTAAATACGAGACACACTGACCTAAGAATACAAACCTGAGTGGCCATTTCCTATTATCTTTGCTGTGTCTCCCAGCTTATCACATACAAGGAGTGAAACTTTATTTAAATACATTTTGAAAACCTCTGGAACAACTGGATTAAACTCTCTCCTGTCATTAAGGGACTGCACTTCTACTACATAGCAGCCACATATAACTTTTCTCTCATGATCATCAGAAATAGTGTACACTATGCAGAACCTCCCACGGGAAACACGAAATGTTCATTCCTCCTCTTCATTGCAAAGACTGGAAAGAGACAGAAATTCATCCTAATTTAGAATCTGCTTTTGCCTTCCTCAACATTTTATGCTCTATGTGTTGTAACTCTCACCATAAAGTCTGTCAAACTTGTTTACAGAAGCACCATCCCTAGAGCAAGCAGGATAACCAGAGCTAACCAGTTCCAAAGTCAAGGAAGAGAAAAATCTCAAATATAGGATGATGGGGTTCTGAAGTGTGAACTTTGATCCCTCAGTCACTTGATATTGTTTCTCTGGGGAAACGTTGTCAGACGATCCTTGTTTCCCTCTCTTCTTACCCACAGCAAAAGAGTTTAGCCCTCTTGCTTTCTTTCCGTCCTCCCCCGCTCCGGCATCTGAACGTAGTTCTTCTATAAAACACAAGCAATAAATTCAAAGGAGGAGGAAAAAAGAAACAAACATACAAAAATGGGAATATTCCATTTTCCCAAGCATTCCACTGATCATTTTCCTTCAAAATTCTATATTTTGTTTTGTCTGTCCTAGTTGTTCTCATGGCCTTGATGCAAGCTTTGTAAGAGCCAGAGAGCAGGCCAGGCAGAGCCTCCTGCTGCCTCCGCCCTCCCCCAGAGAGATGGATTGCTTATCACAAGTGTATCATGCCAGCCTTCTCCTTTGCAAGCGTAGTAACTTTAGGGAAAGCATTGTCGAATATGAGACAATTACAGTTTCAAAATAGAGTTGTTTGAAGCTTTCTATTTAATTCAATAAAATGTAAAGGCAAATTACATTTTTTCAAAAAACTTCATAAGACAGTATAAAAAAATCAATAAAAATCTATTTCCCTAGCTCAGTTGCATCATTAGAAAAGCTATACTTTTATCTATGGGACTTTATTAGTTTTATCTCATTTCAACATTATAGTATTCTTCCTTAAGGAAAGCAATAAAATTTACAACAAGGGAAAAAAAAAAAAAGAAAAACAAACAAACCAACCCCACCACTGTTTTAAGGTCCAAAATCCACGTTTTACAAAAATACAAAATCTCAGAACATAATTTTCAGTTTCACATTTTTGTGAAATATTAGGTCCCTGTCAAGGCAATAAACCCTAACAATGAAAGACACTAAATTTCAAACGGTATGTTTTTCAGTGGTTAAATTTCCTGTTTTCCTAGTCATTTTGTCAGGTAAAGCAAAGAGATATGTCCGATGTAAGATTTGATGCTGAAATACCCCTATTAATAAGAAGAAAGCTAACACACAATAATAAACGCGTAGTAAAAGGATTCAAGACCACATCCTACAAATATAAAAGTTAAAAAGAACAGAAGAAGGAAAATACTATTTTAGTTTCACTGTCCCCATATGCCAATAAAGCACATGATAAAAAATGAGCTTTCAAACACAGAAACCTACCTAGTTCTGAAAACTCGACTGTTTCCATTTTCAGACCAGTACAGCGGAGCACCAGCTCTCCTGGCAGAAGAAACACCTGTGCCACACCAGAACCTTGCACCAATGCACAAAGTCCCCTAGCTCTATCTAGTGGATGGAAGGAAGCACACTGCTTTCCGTGTAAGAGCTGCTTGGTGCTTTTGTTTGCATATTTGAATCTACTATAAAGACCTTCTCTTTTCTATTTTCTCTTTTGCTCTTCTTGCCCTGGGTGAAAGATAAGGCTTAACAAATAACAGTGCGGTGGGTTTGTAGAGAGAGCTAGTATTTTATTAAGCAGCTGATATTATTGGATATAAACAGGACATTTTTTTAGTCACATAAATCCTTCGTTGGAGCTAAACCAGACTTGTTTATGTTTTGGACCGAATTAAATTGTCATTCCTCTTTTTTCCTCTCTTTTCTTTCATTACTAGTATATCATTGTGAATCTTTCATTTACAAAGATACTGCTTGTCTCCCCCTTACAGAGTCTTGCATAAATATCATTATGCCAATAATACAAATATAATGAATAATCTTTTTTTTTTACTTTTCTTAAGGAAACTTAATATGGCATCCTTTTTCATCATTTTGATACACCTACACAGACAAAATGAAAGACAATAGCAGAGGAAAATATTTAGATGTGTCTAGTAGCTGCTAAGTGCTTTCCCTCTTGAAACTTGGCTGTAAATCCAGCCCTGCAAAATCTATCAAAAGTTTATCTAACAGTCTACTCTTGTAAAACCTTGGGCGAGAAGGAGGACCTGCATGTGGGTTCCCGAGTGGGAGTACAGGAAGGTCAGGCAGCACAGCGCAGCCCTCACTGTGGTCCCAAGGGATGGAAAAAGGCATGGGGTGAGGGGAGAAGACTTTGGTAAGGGATCCTTTAATTCCCTGAGGGAAAAATCAGCTTTTTTGTTAATTTTGAGAACGTGGTTGAAACTAGTTGTCAAGTCCCCTCACAAAAGCAAAAGCGGTTAAATGAGATTTCATGTGAGGCCCCTCTATACCATCCTAAGAAAGCATACTACTCATTTCTTAACAAAATATTTGTCAGACTACAGGACGTGGGAGTTAGAGTGTGGTTGGAGTTGTACCATTTCTTTGTTATTGTCCTGCATTGCACTAGTTTATGCATATTTGGGCTCTCCCAAATGAACTAATGAGATCTTTGCCCCATGAGCTATTTTTGAACGCCTGCAAGATGTTCATACTTGTGCCGAATGTAGCTGCCAGCTTGTTTACTGGAGTGAGTAATAAGTCTTTCTCTTCCCAGGACTCCTGTTTAACTCTGCACAATGTTTGGCTTTTTGTTTTGATCTGTAAAACCCTCTGTGGTTGAAATTTTGAACACTGCACAGCATTGATCTGCTGAACCATTTTAACTAACTTTCTTTAACTTTCCCACAGAAAGGCTTTCAACTGAGAGAAAGATTTTTGAGGAGCCATCAAATCTTTGATGCATTGCAATTTCAGCAAAGGGCCGGTGCTGTAAAATTCTTGGAAGCGTATCTGCAATGAGAACCACTCAAATCTAAATGAAACAGAATAATCTCGGGAAAGGAAAGGAGAAGTGAAGGGAAATGAAAGATCATAGGCTTAGCTGACATTAGAGAAAGATTTATTGAACAGATGTAACAAGAGACCTTTCTAAGTTAGATACAACTTTTGTCAATGTAACATATCCAGCTTCACTCCAACAAACTAAAATGTACTAGCTAAATCTCTTTTTTCCCCAGCATAGTTTTGTTTACATTAAGATTTACAAGTAGAAATATCATAGGCAATGGCACTGCAAAGTATTGTGATTTTTTTAAGGTGATACAGGAATTTTTTTTAGACCAACTGACATACCTTACAAAAATAGGTAAGTTTTATCTTTAAAAGTGCATCATTATTTTTAGTATAAAAGTTTGTCTAACAAAGATATTCCTTCTCCTCCCAAGCTTCATACCCTCTCAGCTAAAACAATAATACCTCCAACTAATCTCACAATATAATAAAAAGATTCTTGCATGAACCTAGGCTTAAATCAGATTTTTTTAACATTTTTCCTAGCATTTTTCAAAGTCTAGACCCTTTGAAAGGTTTTACAGTAGACATACTGTTTCCTGTAGAGCAAATTTTACCTTAATGTCATTAATTATCTTTATCGGACCTCTCTTTAGACCAAACATCTCGGAAGTCCCACAGAGTCACAGATTTGAATTAAATTAATCTATTTTGAAACAGTAGACAAATTCATCACTATTTTCATAACATGTAATTTTAACTACAATCCAATCTGAGGAACTGCTGAACATTAGAGAGCAAGTGACTGGCAGAGAGGAGAAGAGGCAGCCTGGGTTAGTACTTAGCTGTACACTGCTCAAGTCTTATCATTAGTTACTGTTTTTGCCTGAAGCAGAAGAAAATGTAAGTGAGAGCACACTGCTATCTTGGGAGGGAGTGCTCAGAAAAAAATTGACTACAATGAAGACGCTAGTATGCTAGGAATGGGAACATCTCTGTTCTGTTTGGTGCAACACAGCTGTCCATACCAATGATATAAACTATAACATGGTAATATTGATAATAAATAATGCTAACGTTGGTCTGTCCTGCTAGTATTGTAGATGCATTCAGATCTTGTTCATTTAGCTTGCTTCCTCGGTAAAAAAATATACATATTCACACACTTGAGATTATATAAGCAACTAGTTAATATTAAAATTTAGAATTAAAATAGGAATGTTATCACAGTTTTGCAATTCAGAGCTTTGACAGTCAAAATTCTACACCATGGGGAAGGATTGTAAAAGTGGAAATGATACACACCAACTTTGATGATAACTTTCAAAATTCCTGTCTTTTTTGTCGTTTGGTGAGGCTTTACAGATAACGTCAAAACTCTAAATATTAGTCAATAACAGTAATTTATTTTGCATAGACTGCCACTTAATTGAACTGTAACTAGCGTAGTTTCAGCTACACCCTGAGAACCCTTTGAAAATTAGGAATAAACCTATCGGAATATTTCTTCTTGATTAGGAAAAAAGAAGAGTGTAAAAAACTCTACAGACTGAGTCCTTTTGTTGACAACATGAAGCAGCTGTGCATAGTGCATAGGTACTGATTAGACATTTATTTGATTTACTGAAACACTGCTACTTAACGGTTTGCAATGCATCAGCCTCCCGAATGGAGCTCTGGCTGTGAGGTGCCTATGTAGACAACTTTTTCCTTCACCTTTGTGAAAACCCGCACTAGAAAACTCTCAGGTAAGTGAAATCGTTATGGTCTTCGACCAAAACATTTCTGACATTTGTTTCTCAGACCTTTTTGTATCCATTTACTCTCTTGGTGAAGGGATACCATTTCACCCCCACCTTTTTAAATTATATAAATAGCTACATAGAATGTAGCCAGATATTTCTGTCTCCAAGTGCTGTCTCTGTTGTACCTTGCCTATTAGGATTAGTCATTACTAGAAACCATGGGCTTCATTCCCAAATTGTTTATGATTACAAATTCTCTTCTTTCTCGCCTCCAGACGTGCAACTGCAAATACAGTAAAAAACAACTGCATTTCTTATAACACTCCCTGATATCTCCTACTATCGCTCAGCTTCCAGTTGTAATTCCTGATTTGCAGACTACTGCTGTAGGCAGTCCCGCAGTACAAATAATGAGCCATGCAGAGCAATACAAAGTGCCTAGGCAAACAGAGGAAATGAGTTACATGCTCAGGAGTGCTGCAGTCAGTGAGGCAATATGTAGACTTAGACAGTGGCCATATATCTACGGCATAGCAGAAGATATAGGTCCTTTCTCTCTCACGGAGTCAGACTGCAGCTGGGGAAGATGCAATTTGCTATGGGAGCCCAGTTCATCCCCAGAGAGCAGTAACAGAACAGCCTGCCAAAGGGAGATCACATGAGAGGTCCCTGTTTCTAAAATACACTGATGGAGGGGAGCCAGCGTGTAGTAGGGAATGAACCTGAACCGAAACAGTTCAGCAGTGAGAAGTGGGGGAAAAAGGAAATAGACTCTCTCAAGGGTCAATATACGCGTGGAAGGTGATATGTTGCATTGGCACAGTTCTCAGTTGCAATTTATATAGGAAAACTAGCATATCTGGTTCCACTCTCTCTGTAAGACAGATGGTTATGCTAGTGAAGGAGAAGCTTGCAGTGTGCCCCAGGCATAGACATGGTCTTCAGGGCTGTGTCTAAGCTGGTAATTGCAAGAGACCTTCCAGCTGCCAGTGCCTGGGGCACATCCTGTGTCACCCTTTACTGGGATGTATATTGGCGTACACTAGCCTCCTCTCATCCTGCTTCATCTCAGTTCCTGTGGGATGGAAACCTGGGCATCCTCTGCCAGAAAGGAACCAAAGCATGTTTTAACCTTTTCTCATTCTGGATGATCAGGGAACAAGGACTCTTGTCCTGGTAATTCTTGCAAACACAAAAATATCTGTAGGAGTCATGACTCATATTCACTCACCTTTTAATGGGGAAATTCTAATCGGCTCTGTCAGTCATAATTTGTAAAATTTAAACTGGTATTTGTTCGGTGCTGTTTCTGGAGACACAGAGATACCTCTGCATGGTGCAACAGCATAAAAGACAGGAGTCGGTGCCATAACAGGTGAGTATGCCAAAGCCCATCCCTCCTGACAGCCACCCCTGGCAGCAGGCTCATCTGAAGATTTGATTGTATCTCTTCAGTTTGCTGTGTGGAGGGAAACANAACAGGTTGCCCAGAGAAGCTGTGGATGCCCCATCCCTGGAGGGGTTCAAGGCCAGGCTGGATGAGGCTTTGGGCAACCTGGGCTAGTGGAGGGTGTCCCTGCCCATGGCAGGGGGTTGGAACTTGATCATCTTTAAGGTCCTTTCCAACCCAAACCATTCTATGATTCTGTGATAAAACAAGGGGCAAGCCTCCAAACACTAAGGAGGCTTTCCACTCTTGGGTAGTACTATGTAAAATGAAGGCATTCAGGAGAGGATTTTGAAAGAAAAGGGTCTGAAAAAATATTACCCTTACACAGACCAGAGAGGGTTTTCACAGAATGTGGTCTGATGCAAAAAGCTGAGGCCATAGCCTGCTATGTCAGGAGTCATGTTTAAAGAGCCAGATGAGCCAGAATAAATCTTCTTAAAGCTAATAATTGCTTTTATTGCTATTATTTACTCAGCAAAACAATGCATTGATTTTGAAAAAGCAAAAAAAAAGGGTTTTTTTCACTTTTATCTTTGAAAATGTAAAATCTTACAAGGCAACACCCTAGAGTGTAAACAAGCTAAAAGAAATCAAGGAACTAAATGCTGTGATCACTTGGGGTCACTGCACTAAAATAAATAAGATTCCATATATCTCACTGGGGGTGAGATTGGCTTTCTGTAAGAATTATGTTTTTTTCTGAAGTCTCCACACTGAAATTCTTAATCATAGTGTCTTTTCAAACTGTCTTTAGAATTAAATACACATAGTTGGTGACTACACTATAACAGCTGATGGAAACTTTTTTAAAAAATACTCCAACACTTGTATCAGATAGAATGGGAAAATACCTCTGCCTGCATGCTGTAAAGAGGAACAGCTAGGCAGTAACTCATCCAAAATCCCGAACAAAGACAAAAAATATATTCAGTTATTATGCACTCCATTGGCAGAACAACTCTTAAAAGAATAAATGACAGGTGAGTATGATGAAAAGAGGATATTTTAAAACCTCTTAATTTTACATAACTTTTAACAGTATAATTGATTATAATTATGATAATTATTAGCTCTGATTTTGATTGGTATAAGAGAATATATAAATATTAGAAGTTACAATCTTGCATGGGAAAAAAAATGAATGTTTAAGACACAGTGATCCACAGACAGAAGATTAAGAAAATGTTATTTTTATTTTTTCGAAGACCAAGATCCAGCAAAAGAGAAGGAAGCAAATGAGAAAAAAAAATCTTGAAATTATTTTATTTCTTAGTAGGTGGCAATTACACTTTACGATTGTTTTAGGCTTGCTACTATGCTGCTTAATCATCCATTTCTTCATGTTCCCATCTCCACTTGTAACATTGTCGTAGGAAAAGAATATTTTTATGATTCTGTTCCAAACAGGCTCGCTTAAATAACTTGGTTTTACTAAGAAAAAAAGCTATATAGATATTAGTAGTACTTTAAGTTTTGCAAGTCAGCAAGAGACACTGCAAAGTGAAACTTCAGACTAATTTCTTCTATTACCCAAGAATCTTTAAAATAAAAGCCTTTTCTCTTTTCAAGACTCTTGGATGTACATTTGTAGCCACCAGATAAACTAAGTGGGATACAAAAGTGAACACAGTGAAATGTGAGTCTTCTCCCTTCATCTCTGAAACCAGGCCAGTAAAACAGCAAAATACTAAACAGCATCACCATCCCATTAAAACTCACCTCTAAAAATAAATCTCATGGGTGTTTTTAGGAAACATTTTCCTGCTGCAGAAATTATACACTATACTCTGAAATATACCAGACAAGCATCTTCACATGGTGACAGGTTGCACAGAACTGCTGGGACAGTCATTTACTGAATGAGACAAAACCAAGATGGTGACAACACTTGACTGTCAACTTGGATATTTACTGTCTGGAGTTTGCTGGTCAAATTTAAATTTTATTATCTAAATATTACTTGTCTTTAAAAATACATAATGTGACAGGAACTAGCTATATGGACTTTCCTTCTATTTACTTTGAGTATATGGGCATTTATCCTGCACATGGCTCTGTAAGAAGAATCTGTCTAATCTGATTTTTAAAAGTGTTTAAGTGTATGATGTGTGGGGAAACTCTATTGTACTGGATAGAGCAGTCAGAGAGGTGAGGCTGCCTCAGCTCCATGCCACAGGTCCAACCAGTAGCAAGGCTGAGCACACACACCCAGCAAGCACGTGTATACACCCCCTATGGACTCCTGGGACAGCCTTTGGAGGGTCCTGGACAGGGTGTCCTTTCTCTGAATCCTTAATTTGTGTTCCCACCTGCCTTTGGGTTCTGTGCTCCTCTGAGATTGTGGAGATGGGCTCGTGGTGAGCTGATGGCTCCTGTGATGGGCCTGGGAGGGCTCAGAGCAGGGTATCATTTAGACTCCCTTCCATGTGCCTTCACCTCTCTGTGTTCCTTTGTGGGTGTACAGGTGAGCTTTTGTCACTAACATACAGGTGCCGATATGCACAGAAGCTAACCTGTGTCTGTCCAGTAGCCGATCAGCCTCAGGAAGTGCCACACTGAGGATGGGCGGAAGGACAGAAGGTCTTAGAAGGGTTTGCCTTTGGGATTATCTTTGTTCCCAGAAGTTTTTAGATATACATTAAATAAACCTCTGCCATGAGTCTGCCAGCACAGTCCTCAGTCCTGAGACAAACAAGCCAACATTTTAATGTCCCTTTCAGTGTAATTTCCACTACATCATGATTTTATGAAGCAACATGTTTACAGCACACACAGTGTACCTAGAGGGACACAGCACCCTCTGCTCACAGAAAAACAATAGTTGACCTCTGTCTTTTCCCAGGATTTGTGACTTCAGGCTGTGGGTAAAATGTAAGGCAGATATTACATGGTGATTCAACAGGTTTCAACAAAACAAAGCAGGTTTTACTTTGCATGTTGCTATTTTTGAAGATGCACAAGGCAGTACCTGAATGGACAGCATTATCTCATACAAGTGGTATGAGCTGCACGGTTTGTTCTGAGAGGATCAATGGAAAGACCTGTCCCCCTCCTGTCAGGAGAAACAGATGGTGGCAACATCCATTTCTGTTAATTACAGCAGCAAGGTGGGTAGTGCTGACTTTCCAAGTATGTACTTCCCTCTTGGCAAGTCACCCAGATCCACAAAACTAACTCACTGATACTTTGCAGCATCTCAAGACTTAATGAAAATGATACAAGATGACATTGGCATTTCCCTGGTCATTCCACACAGCTGCTTCTGAAATTGGCACTGAACATTTGTTTTGAGTGATACATGAAAAACGATAATACAGAGATGTTACTGGCATCCAAACCACTTGGCATATTGAAAGCTACCTGTAGGGGCCCCAAGAAATGGCCCTTATGGGCTCTAGATTTTAAAATGCATAAATCCATTTCCTCCTACATAAGAAAGAAAGAAAATTTAAAAATGCATAGATCAGTTTATACTGCATGTGACTTTGGCTGGACCCTGATCCAAATGACGTTATGCTGTCATTCCTGGAGTCAAGCACAGAGGCAAGGGAGTGAAAGCAGCATTTTGGCTGCAAGGCAACTCCCTTGGGACAGAGCAGGAAGCTTTGGGCTCCTCAGATCCAGCAGAATTCAGCTGAAGCAGCAGCTGAGCAAACAGATAACTGCTATGTGGAGGATGCCATCATAGCACCTGCCTTTATTGGCTCTTCATTGAGTTAGTATAGATCACAGGCCAGGCCTGCAGCATGCAGTGTCTCTTCCAGGGCTTAGAGTCAAATCCTTTTAAAAGTGATAGACAAATTTGTTATTTACACTTAAAGGAACTCCAGAGAAGCTGAGTAACCATTGGTCTCTATGTAGCTTCTACAACTGGTATTTGGTGTTGACATTTCAGTGCAATTCCATCATTTGACACTGCTGGTAATGGCTTCAGGGTCAAAAACATGCGCTGAGTGGGAAAGCTCCATCAACATTCTGAACTTCCCAAAGCTTTGTAAGCCATCTCCAAAATAACTTCCATTTGGAAACCCTCTAGATGCTTCTTTCCCACCCACTTCTTTGTTGGCTGGCCATGTGCCAGGTATTCATCTGGATGAAGGATGAACCCTTTTGCCTGAAGCAACCGTATGATCTCTGTTCATTTTCTTTTGCTTTCACATGATCAACATCAGTCTTTCTTTTTTTGTTCTGCTGGTTTTATTGATGCCTGTTTGTCTGCATGAATTTTCCCTTTTCCCTTCCAATCCCCAGCACACCTGACTTACAGTGCAAACACTTCTCTAAGCATATATCCTTAAGAGTACTCCCCTACGTTTTCAATGAAAATGTGAAAAGAAAATGTTACTGACTATGATCTGAAGCTACTTATAGAAACAAAAGTAAAGTGAGTTTTAAAATGCTGGTTTTACAGAGTTTCTTGCAAATACACTTTTGCCAGATTCCAGTGAAGACTTCGCTGCATAGCAAAGTATCCCCAAAAGAGAAATGAAAGTTACTTTCAACTTTTTTACTTAACGAATGCATATGTTGCTAAGGCAACCTACAGAGCCCCAGGACTAGTTCATCCTCACTGTCAAGTGAGGTCAGCAGGTCAGCAGTGATAGAGCGATGTGCAGAATACCTACTCTAAATACACCAACTCACTGTCCTTGGACGTTTAAAATTCTTTTGTTAATATGTCACTGCGTTGCAAAGCAGCATTGTGAGCATTCCAAAGAAAGCACAAATCTGAATGAGAGAAAGGTGGCCCATTCCATGTACATCCTCAAAGTCGAAGTGATTTCCCATTTTCCATAACTTTACCTGTCAATGACAGATGCCCCCATATCAGTGCAGCAATAATAATAATAGCGCAAATAAAGCAAGGTGCTTGGTAGGCTTTGCTGTAACCTAGTGATTTATCATCTATTACATGGGAGCTTAAAGGTGAACCCTATTGTGAATCTCTGTGATTTAGCGTATAATACAGAGAAGTTAAGCGTGTAATTCTGTTGTAAATTTATATTGATTTGCTGTACAATATACAGAACCTTATGGTAGCTTCATTGTGAGACTCTCCTTATACTCACTTCCAGTATCATGCAGCTGTAACTGTAACTTCAGTGTGAAACACCCTGATTTACTCAGGGGCACAGAAGATTTCACTGTACAGCTCTGTTGTGACCCTTTAATAATGCACTCACTGAGTTCTGCTGGAGAATAGGCTGGAGTTTAACAATTCACTGATGCTGCCATATAGCAAAGAATATCTGTGCCAATGAAATTTCTAAATATAAAAAGCAGCCTCCAGAGCACAGAATCTGGATTAAAACACAATACCTGCTAATCCATCCATTAATAAGGTGTCATACAGAAAAGATCATTTGCTCCAAGAGATCTAACGCCCAGGCATAGACAGTATGTGTGCCTCGTATCTCCCAGCTTTCAAAACCCTCAGACTAATACTAATACTACATATCACTATTCCCTCTCCAAAAAATCCAAGATTTTTAGCTAATGCAGTGTCTTTCACCTAGGATTGTCTTGGGCCAGCAGCACAAGTATTCCAATAACTGTTTGTGGGTTGACTGTGGCCAGCAACTAAGCACCCACCCAGTCACTTGCTCACACTGCTCCCCTCCCCCCATCATGATGGGGGAGACAACTGGATGAATAAGCACACAAAAAACTTGTGGGCCAAGATAAAGACAGTTTAACAAGTGAAAAAAATCAGGAAAAACCCCCGAAGTATTGTATAGGCAATCACTCATCATCTTCCACGGGGAGATCAATGCCCAGCCAGTCTCCAACCAATAGCTTATTTGGAAAGACTACATCCCAGATTTATTGCTGTGCACAACATCATGTTGTACATGTCTCCTTTTGGCCAATTCAGGTCAGCTGTCCCAGCTCTGTCCCCTCCCCACTTCGTGCCCACCCCAGCTTAGCCACTGATAGGGCAGAGTGAGAAACAGAGAAAATCTTAATGCTGTGTAAGCACCACTCAGCAGCAGCTAAAACACTGTCATGTTACCAGCACTGTCTTAGTCCCAAATCCAAAACACAGCACCATATGGGCTGCTATGAAAAAAAATTAACACCATCCCAACCAGGCCCAGTACACTGCCGAACGATGTATAAGAAAGCAGGCTTCACTAAGGTTGTCGTTAGCCTTGACTTTAAAGCCACTGCAACAGAACTCGAACAATGCAGCACAGAAAAAGAATATAATATTTTAATTGCCCTTTGCAGATGTCTATCTCTTGCTACTGAGTAGCCTGGGGTCCTATGGGAGCTAAGCTCCTAACTGAGGTGTACCAGTTAAGCACTTAAAATTCAGTGGGATGAGTCTGTACTCAGTAGCTTTGAATTCAACTTGTTATTCCACAGAGAGACCATGCAGAGTGTGTATGGAAGAGACATGTAACAATGTCACGTATTAACTGCAATGCTGTAAGCAGTAACATGTTCCATCTCAGGTATACTGTAGCTTTATAAACCAAATGAAAAAAAAAAAAAANAAAAATCAGGAAAAACCCTCGAAGTATTGTACAGGCAATCACTCATCATCTTCCACGGGGAGATCAATGCCCAGCCAGTCTCCAACCAATAGCTTATTTGGAAAGACTACATCCCAGATTTATTGCTGTGCACAACATCATGTTGTACATGTCTCCTTTTGGCCAATTCAGGTCAGCTGTCCCAGCTCTGTCCCCTCCCCACTTCGTGCCCACCCCAGCTTAGCCACTGATAGGGCAGAGTGAGAAACAGAGAAAATCTTAATGCTGTGTAAGCACCACTCAGCAGCAGCTAAAACACTGTCATGTTACCAGCACTGTCTTAGTCCCAAAT